>JARQOC010000003.1:612402102-612433414 GCA_033576535.1 Allobates femoralis | reverse complement strand
TGGCAAGAAACAGGGCAGGGACATCAAAGCTGAGGACTCCATATTGTTTGAGGGCAAGAGTCATTACACATGACAGGAAACAAGATGGCCGACGACAAGCTGAGAACTCCATATTGGTTGAGGGCAAAAGTCATTACACATGACAGGAAACAAGATGGCCGACAAAATACACTAAATGCAAACATAACAACAGATATAGCAAAAAAGACTGAAAACCTTACATTACTCCCCCCTTAGGGACAGCCTCTGGATGGCCCCAGTCCAGGCTTTCCCGGGTACCTCCGATGGAACTGGCGGAGTAACCGAGGAGCATGGAGATTGGAGGCCGGCTCCCACGAGTTGTCCTCAGAAGAATAGCCCTGCCACTTTACCAGGTATTGCACCCCGTTTCTACGCAACCTGGAGTCCAGGATCCTTTCCACGACAAACTCCTCCTGGCCATCGATGAGTACCGGAGCAGGAGGGGAAGAAGAACGACCAGGGAATGAATTGGGAGTCACAGCCTTTAGTAGAGAAACGTGAAACACGGGGTGAATCCTCATAGATCTTGGAAGTTGAAGGCGACAGGCAACGTTGCTGACGAGCTTATTAATCTTATAGGGCCCAACGTACTTATGACCCAATTTGGATGATGGTACTCTCAATTTAAGGTTCTTAGTTGACAGCCAGACCAAATCTCCTACCTTGAAGGTTGGTGCAGGTTTACGAAACCTATCTGCCGCTTTTTTATACCTGTCCTGAGCGGATTCCAGATTCTCTTTAAGCAGATCGAGGTTCCTTTGTAGAGAGGTGATTCTGTCGGCTACAGCTGGAAGAGGTGAATCTATGGGAAGTCGAGGAAGGATGTTAGGATGATAACCCAAATTGGCATAAAAGGGTGACTGCTTGGTGGAAGCGCTCTGTGAGTTGTTATAAGAGAATTCAGCCAGTGGAAGCAAATCCACCCAGTCATCTTGTAGGTGGCAGATAAAACAGCGGAGATACTGTTCTAGGGTCTGATTAGTCCGCTCGGTTTGTCCATTTGTCTGCGGATGAAAGGCAGAAGACAGGTTAACTTTGATGTCCAACGCAGCACAGAAGTGCTGCCAAAACTTTGAAGTGAATTGCACCCCTCGATCAGATACAACCTCATCCGGTACGCCATGCAGGCGAAACACATTTTGAATGATTAAGTCCGATGTGTGTTTCGCAGTGGGTAGACCAACACACGGAATGAAATGGGCTGCCTTTGTTAACCGATCCACCACCACCAGAACTGTGTTCTTCCCTTGAGAGGTTGGCAACTCCACAATGAAGTCCATAGATATGGATCCCCATGGACGGGATGGAACGGGTAGGGGTTGTAATAGACCCGTAGGCGAAGATCGTGGAGTCTTGCATCTGGCACAGACTTCGCAAGAAGTGACGTAACCTAGAACATCTCTTCTGTATGTGGGCCACCAAAAGAAGCGAGACAGGAATTCTTGAGTCTTCAGAACTCCTCTATGCCCCGCTATCTTAGAATCGTGGACGAGTTGCAGTACTCTCACCCTGACTGCTTCAGGAATATACAGGCGTTGCCCCTGAATCCACACACCGTTCTTATATACAAGACTTACTTCACAAGACGGTTGTGCCAGCCAGGGATCCGTATGGTATGCTTCCTTGATGTCGTTAAGCAAGTCTTGATTATGAAGCACTCCCAGGAACCTGGAATCAGAGATAACAGTCTTACGAGACGTGAGTGGAATTGTCTCAGTTGAGTAGAGTCTAGACAACGCATCGGCCTTTCCATTACGCGATCCTGGCCTATAGGAGATAACAAAACTGAATTGGTTTAAGAAAAGACTCCAACGAGCCTGGCGAGGAGTCAAGCACTTAGCCGATCTGATAAACTCAAGATTGCGGTGGTCAGTCAACACGATTATCTGCTGCGCAGCTCCCTGAAGGTGGTGTCTCCATTCCTTGAAGGCTGCGATGATGGCCAACAATTCTCTATTACCCACATCATAGTTCCGTTCTGCAGGAGACAACCGCCGGGAAAAGAAAGCACAGGGATGTAAGACTTCTTTCTCACCTGTCCTCTGGGAGAGGATAGCTCCGATGGCACTGTCTGAGGCATCCACCTCTATTATGAAGGCCAGTTCAGGGTTAGGATGCACCAGAATAGGTGCCGTGGTGAATTTCTCTTTCAAACGGGAAAATGCTTCTTGAGCCTGGGGGGTCCAGGTAAAAGCAGAGTTCTTGCGGGTAAGCCGTGTAATGGGAGACACAACCTCAGAAAAGTTCCTGATAAAACGCCTGTAGAAATTAGCAAACCCTATAAAGCGCTGGACCTCCTTCACATTCTTGGGGACCGGCCAGGCTTTAATGGCTTGGATCTTACCCTCATCCATACTAATTCCTCGTGATGACATTACATACCCCAGAAATTGGATCTCCGTTCGATGGAATTCGCACTTCTCCAGTTTGATATACAGATGGTGTTGTCGAAGGCGTTCTAAGACCATCTTCACATGTCTGTGATGCTCCTCTGTGGAATTAGAAAAAATCAAAATATCATCCAAATAAATGACAATGAATGTATCCAGGAGGTCCCTAAAAATGTCATTCACCAAATGTTGGAAAGTTGCTGGAGCATTACATAAACCGAACGGCATTACTAGATATTCAAAGTGTCCGTAGCGTGACCTGAAAGCTGTCTTCCATTCATCCCCAGGTCTAATGCGGACCAAGTTATAGGCCCCACGGAGATCCAACTTTGTAAAGAGTTTTGCATGCCGTACTCTCTCCAATAATTCAGGGATCAACGGTAGTGGGTAACGGTTTCTGATCGTGATTTTATTGAGCTCCCGATAGTCTATACAGGGCCTAAGAGATCCATCTTTCTTCTTCACAAAGAAGATTGGTGCACCAGCAGGAGATGAAGAGGGGCGTATGAAGCCCTTGGCTAGATGTTCGTCTATATAGTCTTTGAGAGCCTTTAGCTCAGGCCCTGCCAAAGAGTAAATCTTGCCAAAAGGTATTCCCGCACCTGGTAACAGGTCTATTGGACAGTCATATGGACGGTGAGGGGGTAGCAGGTCTGCGTTCCTTTTGTCACACACGTCAGCATACTCACGGTATATGGCTGGTAGCTCAGAGACTGATGTTGGTCCTTTAGGAATGGAGCAGACTGAAGCTTCTGGACTTATCTGTTTCTCTGGAAAGTGCAGTTCTTTAGTTTCCCAGTTAATCGTAGGATTCTGAGCCTGCAGCCACGGCAGTCCTAGAATAATAGGGAAATGAGGAGAAGAGATGAGCATAAATGACAGACTCTCTTGATGGTCATTACCAATGAGGACCTTCAAGGGCTCCGTCTCCTGATCCACTGGTCCAGAGTTTAACAGTGAGCCATCTACGGTCTCCATCTGTACAGGAGTAGCCTTCTTTACTGAACGTACTCCAAGTTTCTCAGCGAAGGAGATGTCCATAAAATTGCCGCTTGCCCCTGAATCAATCATAGCGGAGGTAGATACCCAGACAGAGTGAACCCTGAGCTTGAGGGGAATAAAGCAATGAGAATTGTTGTTCTTACAACTCAGCTGGGAAACCGCTGAAAAAACCTGAAAAACTGCTGCAGTAACACGTGCATCCGGCTCAGAGATAACAGAGTTCAAGTCTGAGTAATCAATGTCTGTATCCTCTACTCTCTCTGGGATCTGTGGTTCGGACCTGACAGAACCCCTCTCACAGCACTCGCAGTGTATGATGGCTGCAGTTGTCTTACGAGAACGACTGGGGCAGTTTATAATGAAATGTCCTGACTTACCGCAATAGAAACACAGATTTTCCTTTACTCGATGTTCCTTACGTGCATCACTGACCCGTCTCTGTAAAGAGTCCACCTGCATAGGCTCAGGTTCGGGTTCTCGTATAATCCTGCTCAAGGACTCCTTAGCTGGAGAGGGAGGAAATAAATGATTAGTGCGCTTTATCTCCGACCATCTCTCCTGTCTGCGTTCAGTAAGCCGAGCATCGATCCGAATACAGTAGTTGATAAAATCTCCTAATGCTGTAGGTGGGTCGGCACGAGCGAGTTCGTCCTTAATCACAGAGGATAATCCTTTCCGGAAAACCGACTTCTTAGCAGAGCTATCCCAAGTGGTGTCGAGAGCCCATCTCCGGAAATCCAAAGCATACTCCGCTACCGAGCGCTTACCTTGGCTTAAAGTTAACATGGCTGATTCCGCTGTAGCACCGCGGTTTGGATCATCGAATACCTGCCCCATAGCTGAAATGAAAGTATCAAGATTATTTAGACAGTCATCGTCAGTCTCAATTAGGGGGTTTGCCCATGTGAGAGCTTTGTTGGAGAGCAGCATAATTATTGTCAATACTTTAGATCGCTCAGTAAGGAACTGTGGCGCATGAGCCGCAAAAAACAGTTTGCATTGATTAATGAATCCCCTGAATTTTTCCCGTTCACCGCCAAAACGGAATGGTGGTAGCTTGGGGATTCCAATAACCGGGGTTGAAGTTGGGATGTGGACGCGTCCCTCCAGAACCTCAATCCGGGTTCGTAAGTCCTGCGTGGTTTGTCCGAACACCTGCAGATTATGATCACCGCGATCCCGCAGGCTTGCAAAGCTGGTCTTCAATGCCTGTAGGTCAGCAAGGATTGAATCCGTCACGTCGCACAGATGTTTAACGGGGTCCTCCATATTCCCAGAAGCTGCACGGCAGAAAGGCTGGAAAGGAAGAAAAGGAGCACAATAGTGTTTACCTGTGGTAACACTCCTGACTTAAAAGAAGGGAATGTGCTCACCTGGAAAGGTTGTGAGAAGCCACAACCACTATCATCACATATATCGATATCTCAGATCCACGGTCTGCAGCAGCTCTCCAATGGCAAAAGATCCAGAAATCTCTATACAGGTGGCAGCAGATGCAGCACTGTCCTAGACCCAGCAGACTCTATTATGGCTCCAGAATCTGTCATATATGATACAGTCTATATAGAGTCTAATGCATGGGTATAATGAGACACATGAGACATATGCTTCTTAAGCAGCTCTTGTATTGCTTCATACAAGTTAGTGCATCAACAGGATAACATAAATGTAGTTGCAGAGTGCAAGGCAAAACAACCCAGGACATCAGAGCATTAAAGCATAGTACAAGTCTCAGGGAAAGCATTCAGAGTTCATTACTTCTCTGTCAGATATTGCTGGCACCCAGGATTCTGTGTTCATAAATGATTCCAGGCAGAATGAATCCAGGCTTCAGAGAGCAAGACACAGACAGATTGCAGGCCTGATTCTGGAGCACAGGTTAACCAGCTGAAGTAGTTTAAAAGGGCAATTGGCAAGAAACAGGGCAGGGACATCAAAGCTGAGGACTCCATATTGTTTGAGGGCAAGAGTCATTACACATGACAGGAAACAAGATGGCCGACGACAAGCTGAGAACTCCATATTGGTTGAGGGCAAAAGTCATTACACATGACAGGAAACAAGATGGCCGACAAAATACACTAAATGCAAACATAACAACAGATATAGCAAAAAAGACTGAAAACCTTACACCCCAATTCTTACCCCGAGACATAAAAAAAACCAGGCTGGAGTTTGCCAAAACTTACCTGAGAAAGCCTAAAATGTTTTGGAAGAATGTTCTCTGGTCAGATGAGACAAAAGTAGAGCTTTTTGGGCAAATGCATCAACATAGATTTTACAGGAGAAAAAAAAAAAAAAAAAGAGGCATTCAAAGAAAAGAACACGGTCCCTACAGTCAAACATGGCGGAGATTCCCTGATGTTTTGGGGTTGCTTTGCTGTCTCTGGCACTGGACTGCTTGACCGTGTGCATGGCATTATTATTATTATTATTATGGCACAAATTTTGCAGCATAATGTAGGGTCCAGTGTGAGAAAGCTGGGTATCCCTCAGAGGTCATGGGTCTTCCAGCAGGACAATGACCCAAAACACATTTCAAAAAGCACTAGAAAATGGTTTGGGAGAAAGCACGGTAGACTTCTAAAGGTGGCCAGCAAGGAGTCCAGACCTGAATCCCATAGAACATCTGTGGAGAGATCTAAAATTGGCAGTTTGGAGAAGGCACCCTTCAAATATCAGGGACCTGGAGCAGTTTGCCAAAGAAGAATGGTCTAAAATTCCAGCAGAGCATTGTAAGAAACTCATTGATAGTTACCGGAAGCGGATGATCGCAGTTATTTTGGCTAAAGGTTGTGCAACCAAGTATTAGGCTGAGGGTGCCAATACTTTTGTCTGACCCATTTTTGGAGTTTTGTGTGAAATGATCAATGTTTTGCTTTTTGCTTTATTCTCTTGTGTTTTTTCATTGAAGACAAATTAAATGAAGATAATAATACCAAAGAATTTGTGATTGCAATCATTTTCAGGAAGAAACTGAGTATTATCTGACAGAATTGCAGGGGTATCAATACTTTTGGCCACAACTGTATATTATATAGTCATTACAGTGATCTATTTCAATTGTTCATTTTGGTAAATGTTGACGATTATGGCTTATATCCAATGAAAGTCTACAAGTCATTATCTCAGAAAATTAAAATATTATACAAGACCAACTGAAAAAAAAACTGTTTAACTCATAAGGGCCACGTCACACGCATCAATTTGAAGAACGATATTGTTTAGCGATCACATGCACGCGCAATCGCTAACAATATCGTTCAGATCGCTGGTGAGGCAGACTCACCAGCGATCAATGGACCAGAAACATCGTGGAAACTATTTAAATATTGCTTCCACGATGTCTTGCTCCCGCTGCCAGGCTGCGGTAAGCGGGAGCAGGCTGGTCTCCAAGGTAAACTGCGGGTATCTAGGCAGCGCGCGCTGCCTAGATACCCGATGGATACCAGCCCATGAGCGGAGAAAGCTAGTAACCAAGGTATACAAGGTACACAGCGGGTAACTAAGGACCCTAGTTACCCGCTGTGTACCTTGGATACCAGCCCGTGAACGGAGAAGGTTGGTAACCAAGGTATACATTGGGTATCTAGGCAGCACGCGCTGCCTAGTTACCCGCAGTTTACCTTGGATACCAGCTCCCAGCGCTTGCAGAGAGGCACTGGAAGCTGGCTTATCGGTCGTCTCCTGGCGTCACACGCAGCGATGCTGCGCGTCCACCGGGCGACCAACAATAGATTTGAGATCCTGTCTTCAAATCAAACGATGAACGATCAGCTGACTGATCGTTCATAGTTTGTAGTGTCACACGCAACAATGTCGTTTCAACATCGTTCAAGCGTCACAGAACACGTGACTTTTAAACGATATCGGCAACGATATCGTTAAGTGTGGCATGGCCTTAAACGTTGGCCTAATGAAAAGTATGTACAGTAAATGCACTCAATACTTGGGGGGGCTCTTTTTGCATCAATACAGCGTGGCATAGAGGCGATCAGCACGTGGTACTTCTGAGGTGTTATGGTAGCCCAGGTTGCGTTGATAGCAGTCTTCAGCTCACCTGCATTGTTGGATCTGGTGTTTCTCATATTCCTCTTGACAATACCCCATGGATTCTCTATGGGGTTTAGACCAGGCGAGTTTGCTGGCTAATCAAGCACAGTGATACTGTGGGTAGTAAACCAGGTATTGGTACTTTTGGCAGGGTGAACACAGGTGGCAAGTCCTGCTGGAAAATGACATTTCCATCTCCAAAAACCTTGGCAGCAGAGGGAAGTGGTCTAAAATTTCCTGGTAGATGGCAGCGCTAACTTTGGTCTTGATAAAACATAGCAGACCTACACCAGCAGATGACATGGCTCCCCAAACCATCACTGATTGTGGAGACTTCACACTAAACCTCAAGCAGCTTGGATTGTGCATCTCTCTACTCTTCATACAGGACTCTTGGACCTTGATGGAGTGTGTCAATTACTGCCTTCTGGACATCTTACAAATCAGCAGTCTCCCCATGATAGTGGAGTCTACTGGCACTAATTTTAAACGCTTAGTAAGGCCAGCTTCACACTGCAGGTGTGATCCAATCCGTGGCTGTCAGGGTGAAGCGCATGGAAAACTTCAATTCATTAAAGGGGTTGTCTGGGGTTTTTGTATAATATATGTGTATCTAGGCTGCAGAATGTTGACAGTTTGTAATATACATCCTTTCAACATTTTGCATAGTTACTTAGATATCACCCATTTGCAGCAGCCAGAACATCCAGGGGCATGTTTGTGTTGGAGCTTTCATGGAAATGCAGAACTGGACATTACGCCCAGACTCCAACAAAGAGGTAATAATGGCTAGCACTCGACGTGGTGAAGGTGACAGTGCCAGTGAAAAGGAACCAAAGGTTCCAAGAACTATGTAGATAGGAATCACTGCACACGTACAAGAGATTATGCTTTAGGTGAAAGTTTATTTATAGTGTCTGTTACTTGCGACAAAACTATGACGTTTCGGCCCATGTGGGCCTTGATCACAAAGTCGCTTGAGTTGAGTGCATCCAATGAAATGCAATTGCCCATAGAGAGTAATCAGTAGATTGATTGTTTGCAAGAATGAACCCCTTATGGTTGCTTCGGAATAAACAGCTAGAACAGTGTGGTTTTATGTTCATGTGGTGAAGCCAGCTTTGGGTGTGATATATATATATAAATATATATCATATATATACACACACACACACACACACATTCTTGTGATGTTCTGTCAACACACCCTGAGGAAGATAGTATCGAAACGTACATAGGGTGGCACTCTGCAAACATAACTGGACGTTACTACACAGGTTAGAGGTAAGAAAGGCAGCATTTAACTATATAAAGCATTGGAGGGAGCAGATATAGTGTGAAAAGCTCCTATGTAATGCCGTGCAATGCTGTTATAGACAAGAGAGCACCTCATCTGTAATGAGCATATAGTGGAAGGATCACTAGGGGCAAATGGTATTGAACAGTGCTGTCTGAAACCTAGACGCACCTTATTTGGAAGGAATGCATAGTAGAAATATGGTTTAAGGTTGGATGGCATTGTATAGTACTGATTTAAACTAGAAAGTATCTCACATATAAGGAGTGCTAGTGATCATAGGTTTTGTATAAAAACTATATGTGTATATATAATTAGAGGAAGTCCATAAATAATATGATACGTTATTTGCAGAGTGCACCTGTATAAGAATATTTTTATGTCATAATTGTTATTCTAATTGCTTGTAATCAGTACCTGAATAAATGTAAATCTATGAAATTATAAATAAAGACTAATTTTGGATGATATAGTGGTCAGTTTCATAGGTCATCAGTGTACCTCAGGTGAGGCAGCACAGATGATTTTGGGTATATCCAACTTATAGAAAAAGCCCAGAGAAACCCTTTAAATTAATAAACAGTCAGGGCTGCAGCCAAATGCAATCAGTAGGGATGACCGCAGTATGAACCATACGGATTTAAAAATTACCACTAACTTTCTACTATAGCATGTACAGCCCTTTACCTAAAAAGCCATACAGGCTTTGTGCCGTTGTGCACAACACCTTACAGCAGGGGTGGGGAACCCCAGGCCCCAGGGCCGAATGCAGCCCTCAATGGCTTTTTTGTGGCCCCTGGGCAGATTCCTGGGGACTGCAGTACTCAAGCTGGCAGACGAGTTTTGCAGACTGTCTGCCCTTTAAATCCAGCTCTCCAGTGATCTCTATGGCCCAGTCTCGGCCTCCCCACTGAGTTATATGCCCCCAGCCTCTCCTGTGATATCTAGGGCTCTAGCAAACCTGGAAAAACAGTTGAGAAGCAACATGACCAATATCACCCACACCAAAGAGAAGCAGCTCCAGACACCACAAAAGGGGTGAGTTGATTGTTTAACCAAATATATCGGGTAATTTTAAAAGTTGATAATTTTGTACGGCCCCGAAGGATGGTAGAAATTTCCAAATGGCCCTCGGTAGAAAAATGGTTCCCTGCCCCTGCCTTACAGCATATTTCTTTGAGTTAATGAGTGCAATGCATAGGCTTTGTATGATGGGATACTTTAATGGACTGTTTTGCCTGTTCCCCTGGCAAGCAATAAATCTGAGCAGTTAGTTTGCCCAAAACTGCTAGTAAAGTGATTGTTCTTGCTGTTCTCATTTTCTAAAACCCCTTAAGCTTGCATTAGTGGTATTCTAAGGCAATTCATAGCTTTGTAGAAGAATGTTTCATGCCATGTGTTGAAATAAAAAAAAAAAAAAAAAAAAATTATATACATATGCACACACACATTTTTTGTGCTTTTACTATAAAACATATTTTAGCATTTATTCTTCTAGTTTATCCATGTTGTAAATGTGATACAGTTCATGAATTCGCCACATTTTAAACCATGTAATATAAAATGACAATACATACATTGCATTCTGTTCTTCAATCTGAGGTAGCAGCAGTGGTATCCACCATTATAATAGCTATGTACTGTTATAATTCTGGATAACATATACAAGGAAAAGCTTTATTAAAAATACAAATATAAAAAATAAAAATATTAGTGCCTCACACAATAGCTGTACAATGGTGAAGCAGTTCAATACTATCACAAAAGGGATAAAAATACCACCCAGTCATTAAGCCTTTTAAGAAAAAAAAAAAAAAAAAAAAAAAAAACTACAATGCTTTTCATTTTTAGGTAACAAAAAAAACCATCTTGATTGGGTGAATAAAATAATAAAAAAAAAAAAACCCTTAAAAAAATACCCTGAGATAACTAATGCAGCCATAAAGGGTTGGGGTGATCCGCAGATGGGTTAAGAGACAAGGTGCCAATTTGTATTTTAGTTCGTAACTTATTCCATAAATCTGTCAAGAGTTTTGTAATTTGATGACGCCAAATTCAGTTAGAAGTGCGATAACCAGAAAAAGCATGTAGAGGAGGATTAGTGCGATCCCATAGCCTCTTCGTAGGTGAAAGCACTGTATAGGTACTGCTATTAGGGAGAAGACCAGGCTTATTCCAAGACCTCCGGCCAGGATCCACACCAACAGTCCTTGTGCTTCAAGCTGCAGAATATACAAAATATTAGGCAGAAATATAACACATTTTTTCCTGTTCCCAATCAGAACATTAGGCAAAGAAGTACCCTCCTATGAAGTGTAGCTACACAAGAATCAGGGCTAACTGACCTGTAACACCGTTGTGGATGGACCCATCTGTAGAAGACAACCAAGACCAACTCCGATGAGGACATCTAACATTAGGTCAGGATAAATACTGGGTTAGAAGGAATTGTTTGAAAACCTAATGTACCATCAGTGTAAGATTTCAAGGAACACTGCTATATTACTTTGATATAGGCGCTTGCCCCCATTCTACTTCTGTATGCCTACAATTTTATACTGCCGCACAGGTCATCTCACACAACTTCAGCCTTTAAACAGCATAGGTTAGTATGGCACATTGACATACCTTTGGCTTCAGCTATTGCTCCTTCATAGTTCCTTTTGAATTAGCACATTACACCCATGTTTGTAATTTTCCATTTACTTCTATACCTCATTGGCATTCTCCCACTTACCTTCATATACTCATTCCCCTTATATCTATTGCTGTTTATATGTACAAGTCTAAATACTGTACATAAATGCCCTCTGACTTAAGATACTACAGGTACAAGAGGTGTAGGCATTTTATTCCAAATTATTTTTTTCCTATATTTTGCATGCCTGTGGAGTCGGTAAGCCAAACCTCCAACTCAGACTCTCAATTTCCCTGACTCAGACTCCCTCATACAATGCTCATCTTTAAGTGATAAATGTATTGTAGTAGGCATTTAATTATTATGATACAATAATCAAGCTATTTAGATAGAACACAATAAAAATTAATAAATATTCAGCATATACTGCATTGAACTACTGTACCCAATTTATTAAATACTAGATGGGTGTCCGATGCCATCACATCAGGAGGGTGGTGACATGATTGGGCAGGCTCTATGGTGCTAGGCAAGGCCAGCTCAAGTTTGTTTCTTTTGCCCAGGGCTACAGTGGGTCCTAGGCAAAAGAGTCTCAATGGGCCCCTTTCACACATAGCAAAACTCATTATTATAATATAGAGGCTGTGGGATATTTTATCCCCCTCTCAAACCCTGCATGCCTTCTTCTTATCCTGTGCACTCTTACCCCTATCCGCTCTTCTGCCTTCCCCCCCCCCCCCCCCCCCGTTTTGTGTTTCTTCCTCTGGGTTGTCAGTCTTCCCCAATGTGCGCAGCCGCCTTCCAATCTTCTCCAGCTCCACACTTCAGAGGATGCGGAGGTGGTGCTAGGCAGTGTGCGTTCCACTGTGGAATGCATGTATAGGAGGAAGAACACTTTCTCCTCCTATATGCATTCCACAGTGGAACACAAAAGGGAGGAAGAATGATGGCCCTGAAAAAGAAAGTGATGGGCGGGGAGCAGGGCAGCAGCGCAGTAGGATGGTTAAGATCTTAAGGGTAGGCTCATGCGGCGGTGGCGTCTGATGCCATTGCATAGGAAGGATGGTTATGGCACGATGAGGGCGGTCCCATCAGCAGGGTGGGGAGGATGGAGGCAGGCTCGTGACTCATGCCGCCACCATGTTTGTTCACCCTGTCAAACGCATTAGCGGCCGCATATGTATTAAGAAAGTGTGTGATGTCACTATGGGGGTGGGCTATGAGGCGCCCTTATTATAGGAGGGGGCGGTGAAACAAAAGGAGGCAGCAGAGGAGTATCTGAAAGACAGCAGCAGCATGTGACAGTACTGCGAAGTCGGCCCCATTGACTGTGCAGTCCCACCAGCGTCAGCCATCTTGGCACAACCATCACTTGGGTGTGCCAATGTGGTGGCTGGAAGGTGTGTTTTTTTGCATTTCAGGAGGGTAATCAGGTGGCAGTCAGCTGGCAGTTATGTAAGACTTTAGTAGTCTGTTGGACCACACAAGCCTTGGCATTTTCGCCTCTCCCTTGCTTGATGCCTGCGTTTTCACTGTGACTACCATTCTTCGAACTATAGCAATATTACTTTTAACCATTTTATTTCAGGTCCATCACCTCCTCCTTCTGTCCCCACTTATCCTCTCTTTCCCCTTGTTTTTCTTTCTACTCAATTATATTTTTATATATTATATATTGTATTTTTGCTTTATTATTGTGCTTACCTTAAAACTAAGCATGCTCAAAGTTACATGTATTTATAGGGATGTTCATGTATATTTTCAAATGACACCCCTTATTTCATACTACAGCTTTCCCAGACAAAAAGACCAATGTCTGGTCAAAACGTCAGATTTAGATCTGTATTTTTCCTGGTGCTGGATTAAATATTCTTATTATTATTATTAAAAAAAAAAACAAACAAAAAAAAAACGAATACTATTTGCAGCAACATCCTCTTAATTTTTCCAGTGATGAGGTATAGACCACTAGTATTTGTACTTGAGGAAAGGAGAAATCCTCAAATTTCTTACTAGCAGGGTACCTGCATTGTTCCTCTTTTTTTTTTTTTTTTATTCTGTATAAATAGCTTAGTATAAAGAAAAGTGTACAAATTAGAGTACATGAACATTACCATGTGATTAGTCCAATATTATCTGCCGTCCCTGCACTCCCCCCTCCCCCATCTGAATTTTCCATGGATTTTGTTGGACTCTGAATAAAAGCACAAAGATCTTCTATGGTGAGTGCCGCTGACTAGTCTCTTGAATGCATATTACTATGTGATTTAATTGCAAAAGCTACTTTCATAATAGCCACTATCAATGGCCATGTATGTTGATCTGCCAGGCCTTTAAATCTACCCACCATCATAGAAGGATGGATGGACCAGCTGCATAGATTTCTACTTAAATCTAGGTTGTGGTGTCCTTAACACTAACATTTAGGACCACTGAAGGGGGAGGGGAAAAAAAAAAAAAAAAAAGACTTCCTGTCTGGGCTGGGATGATGGGGTGAGATAACACCTATGAGATGCAGCTCCCACACCGACAAGAATCCTGCTGACAAATCTGTGGTCATCCACCGCACCAACACAAGAGAGAGACAGGCTACCACCAGCTCCCACTCCACATAACCTATAAATGGTCAGTCACTTTAATCCCGGATCATTTCTGAGACCTGAAGGTCCTGATGCCTGCTGCCCATGTGTACACCCAAGGCCTGCAGGGGCTGCTATTCACACGGCAAAAACCCACTGCGATTAAAGGTATAATCCTACAAGCAGCACATAGAACCCCCCTTCTCCCCACAAACACCAGAGAGATCTACTTATCTTAGGTCAGGGCAGATACTTCCGGTTTCCTGGTGACCGGCCTGTAAAGGGACCCCTAAAAGTGGGTCTGCGATCAGGCTAAGCAAAGCAGAGAGAAAACAGTCTCTCCAGCAACGACACATAGGGTCCCAGGAGGAAGTTTAAGCACATATGACTGGTCATTTCTCGTGGTGCCAGCTTAAAAGGAAAACTGGTGACATCTGGTGGCCGCCATAGTGAACCGAGACATGGAAAAGCTCTGCTGCCACATAGTGGACAAAAAAGTATAAAAACACACACACACACACAATAAATAAAAAACTACAAGTGCCTACTGTGTACTGCAGAACAAAATATTTCCATAGCTGCCAAGAAACTGAAGAACTGATAGTCTCTAGGGAAAGGCCAAACTGCGACGACAGAGGGTCCGACGCTGACTCCATTTACGTCACCACTTCAGTGTGAAACCAGCCTTACACGTAGCGATCCATTTGCTGCAGTTTTTATCCTGATCAGGTTCCATCCAGTTTGTGTGCCAAAACCAGGAGAGGAACTTGCAGAGAAAAAAGTATAATTGAAAGATTGACACCTGTTCTGAGCTTTGGAGACACTGCTGGTTTTGGAACGCAAACCGGATGGAACCTGATCAGGAAAAAAACTGCATTGTGAAACCAGCCTTATGCAGCTCACAAAAGCTGGAGGGCTCTCAGCAAACAAGCAGTGGGAACCACAGAGAGGGGGAGTACATCAGGGACCAAAGACCTGCGGGGTGGACACTCCTGCAACAAACTCGCAACAGAAAACACTAAGCGAGGAGTACATTGAAGACCTAAATGAGTGTAGCAGGAAAGACCCTTCAAGATTGACATCAATAGACTAACAAACTGGCGGCTGACGTGGCAAGTAACATCATGCCAGACATTCAAAAGAAACTGGAACAGGCTATCAAGAAGACCCTCCAGCATCTCCAAGACAAATTGAGCAAACAAAGAACGGATAGTGGAGCTGGAGCAGAAGGTCTCGCAACTGGAAGGTGCCAACATACAGCTTTCTTCACAGCTGAAAGAGACAACTGCGGAAACAAACCACCTGTCTGAGAAGGTCGAGGACCTGGAAAACGAGTCAAGGCAAAGCAAACCAAGGCTGATGGGGCTCCTGAAGTCAGTCCCTGCAGCTGAACTACAAAGACTTTGTGAAAGAGACCTACCAATGGCCCTGGGAATTAATCACGGTTGTAGGGTCGAAAGGGCTCACAGAGTTGGGCCAGATCTATGATCTCACAATCAAGGATCTGATGACCAGACATCCAAACAGTGGCGTAACGATCGCGGTAGCAGCAGTCACGGCTGAGACCGGGCCCGCACCTGTAGAGGGGCCCGGGTCTCCAGCCGCCCCCCGCGACCGTGTGTCAGAGGAGAGGAGGTGCAGTGGGGGAAGCTTCCTGCTTCCCGCAGCTGATCCCACCCCTCCTCTCCTCTCATCTGCTGCACCGGCTCCCTGGCCTGTAATGTACGGCCGGCACGCAGGCAGGCAACAGCAGCGCTCTAGCTGGCAGCACCCCCCCCCATCCCCCTGGTCCTTATCTGCAGCTGGCTCCCCCCCACCATCCTTATCTGCAACTGGCAGCACCCCCACCCCCCTCACCTGGCACTAAGTGGGGCACTGGTCTAAATGTTGCACCGGGAGCCCGCCGGGGTCAAGAGTTACGCCACTGCATCCAGACCACGTCAAGTAATCATGAAATTCCTGAACTATGATAAAGTTTGACATAAAGACAGCATATAAAAGATGTTCCTAGTCAGTGACAGAGGGATGAAAGTCCCATTATTACTCTGCTGAGATGACAAAACGCAGGAGAGCATTTAGTAAAATATGTGCAGCACTCTATCAAGCAAAGACAAGTTTTGCACTGCAATAGCCGGCGACACTGAGCATTTTCCAAAAGGACGGTGATTACCTCTTCTACAAATCGGCAAGCGATGCAGAAAAAGACATGGAAAAAATACTGCACAACGCAAAAAGCAACGAACGAAGAGGAGGTCGTGAGAAAGACCGCTTTCCCCTTAACACCAAAGCCACAGCGGGCATCTGGCCGGCGCAGATGAAGCACCACTGAAGGACTGCATCATATACATCTTGCTCTTGATGGTTCTCCCTGCCCAGGCACTTCTACAAAGGACAGTGTCTCCCCACAATGACTGGATGCTGTTGGTATTGTGTTGAGTGCTGCCAATTGATATATGTTGCGCCTTAATGAAGATGGGTTTTGGTGGGAAGTGCCCATCTGCCCCATATTTGGGGAAGGGACCCGGGTTCTGGAGGGGTGGAGGGCAAAGATTTATGAAAAGGTATGGATCATGGCGGAGAACAAGATGCAGATGGCATTTTGACAATTATTTATAATGTGTGGTGTGGGATATGCTTCCTCCCATAGTTTTTGTTTTTGGGTAGCCCTTACTAAAAAGCGAAGTCCACAATCCTATTAGGCTGGTTTCACACTGCAGTTTTTTTTCCTGATCAGGTTTGTGTGCCAAAACCAGGAGAGGAACTTGCAGAGAAAAAAAAACAAAAACCCATCTGAGTTTGAGACACTCCTGGTTTTGACACACAAAAACCTAAAATCAGGGACAAAACTGCAGTGTGAAACCAGCCTTAGTGGTGTAAGAAGCTAGAAATGCACTACAACATTGAGAGCTCACTGTTTATTTGTTTTAATGTTTAAATCTCTGTACCCTTTCATATCTTTAAGTCTTTCTTTTCTACCCTTCTCTAACCACCTGAGGATCTTCTTTTAATCACTAGAACCCTCCTAAAGAAAACAAAGCAAGAGGTAATATACTGTAGTGACAGGGACTATGAAGGTAATCTCTTGGAATGTGAAAGGCCTAAGATCCCCGAATAAAAAGATACTGAGACATCTGAAAAGGTACTCGCCCGACATTGTATTGCTTCAAGAAACCCATCTAAAAGGAAGAGTATTTTTTTAGGCTCAGCAAATTGTGGGTGGGGAAAGTAGTGGGCTCGTCAGCTCAAGGTAGACACGCAGAAATAGCAATACTGTTCCATTGTCATTTTGTATTTAATCTGCTGTCCCAGGACTGTGATGATTAGGGGAGATGGGTTTGGGTCACCATAGAGCATGGAGGAGAAGTCTATTCTCTCTACAATATATATGGACCTAATGGTTCAAACAGAATCTTTGATTTCCTAGAGAGGATGATTGTCTTGTGCAACTCTCCTCTGATAATTACGGAGGGAGGCTTGAACACTGTTCACAATTGGAAGGAAAACAGAAAGAGCCAGAGCCTGACTCCTCCAAAAAGAGGACTCCTCTCCCTTCCTTCCTTGAACAAACTGGATTGAGGGTTGTTTGGCGTTATTTACATCCAGAAGGTAAGAGTTTACCCGCTTTTCCCATGCCCACCAATCCTGGTCAAGGATAAACTATCTGCTGACCTTGGAGAGACTATTAAATAAGAATGAAGTCAGTGGAGATCTACGACCTGGTCATATCTGACCATGCTCCAGTGGGTATGGAACTGGTGGATAACCAGATAAAAAGGAACACATTACATGTGGAAATTTCCATCTTATCTTACAAAAAATGAGGGACTTAATGGGGCTGGTGGGAGAAATTTGAACAGGACAACAAGGAACATGCAAACCAACATGCGTTGTACTGCAATATGGCGAAAGCGGTGCCAAGAGGCAGAATTATGATAAATCAAGAGAAGGATTAGCTCCAACCACCTAATATTCCCAGGACTCCCAGGCAAACCGGAAGGTGGCTTGGCAACTCACCAGTAGCAATAGAATTAAAAGGTGTATAATCCGGTGCCACAAAATCTTTTATTGTCAAAAAAATTTTAAAAATCAATCATACATATTTTCAGAGGACCCAACTGGACGCGTTTCGTGGGTCCAATTTGTACTGACGATTAAGTGGGCTAGACCCACGAAACGCGTCCAGTTGCTCCTCTGGAGTATGTGTGATTTTTAAACTCTCTTTGAAAATAAGATTTTGTGGCAACGGATTATAGACCTTTATTCTATTGCAGAATTATGATGTTTGTGGCCTCACTCAAGAAGAGAGTAGCGGAAAAACACTCAGATTGTAGTGCAAAGCTTAGAAATATATAAACAGAGTTACTGCAGAGCCCCACAACTGAAAAAACAGGGCAAAATGGAAGCTGGCCAATGAAGGAGTATGAAACCTGGATTGATAGGAGAAAGCAGATATACCACTATGGTTAGGAGGTTGAATTGCTGAGATATGGGGAACAAAGTGGGGAAATTGCTGGCAAGACTATCAATTGGATTCGCCTGCAGATGCCCTTTTGCCAGATTACGAGACTGCCAGGGAACCATAACCTCCGACCCTAAGAAAATCAATTAAACTTTTACAAAGAATTATATAAACCCCATATACCATTTTGGCAGAAGGTAAAAAAATTCCTCCAACAAGTCACTTCCAAAATTAACACAAGAACAACAAGATGCAATTAATGCAGAAATAATAGGAGATGTGAGACAAACCATAAGTCATCTCCAAAATGGGAAAGCACCAGGCCCAGATGGATTTAGTGGGGAGTTTTATAAGGCCCTCAGGGAACACATCTCCCCATTGCTAACAAATTACTACAACACCATCCTCTTACCGGGGGCCATAGCAGAAAGATCTAAAGAAACATATATTAAAGTCATACCTAAACTAGACAAGGACCCCCTGGAAGCCTGTTCTTATAGACTCATCTCCCCTATTGATGTAGGCCAGAAGATTATGTCAAAAATAATGGCAGATTGGCAGCAGTATTACCCCAACTGGTGAACCCTGCACAAGTAGGATTCGTTAAGGGCAGGGTGGCAGTGAAAAACATACGAAAGGTACTGTGTTGGAGAAGGTGGGTCGCCGCAGCCAGTCGGAGGAGACAATAGCTTTCTCTGCATCCAGAGGCAGCAAAGCCGATCATGTTAGCTGGGACTGGCTAGGGGTGACACTGGACTCATTCAACTTAAAGGGCAACTTTAGAATATACCTGGAGGAGGGTGTATAGGGACCCGACAGCTAGAATACACACGCCAGTCTTCCTCTCTGAGCCAATTCACCTATATAAATGGACCAGGAAGGGGTGCCCGATGTCTCCACTGCTGTTCACTTGGCATTGGAGCCCTTTGCTCGGTATATGGAAGAGTCGGATCTATTTGAGGGAATCAGGGAGGGCGCTAGCAACACTAAAATAGCATTATTTGCAGATGTCATCTTGTTCTTGTCCCGACAACTGGAACAATTAGGAAATATCTTTCAGTTTATCCAGAAATTTGGAGAATACTCAGGCTATAAAAGGTCAATATCGCCAAGAGCGAACTCTTAGAATTGGGGGAAAAACCGCCTGCGGAACAATGGAGGAAACTAGGCCTAGAACTACATATTGCAAAGACACATTATCTATCTGGGATAGGCTTCCGGCACAACTATATTCACTAAATTATACACTCTCTGATCGAAAAAACATTGGGAGAACGTCGGAGATGCAGAATCTGCCACTCACTCTTCTTGGTAAGATGCCATTTAATTAAAATGAACAGCTTTGCCAGACTCCTATACCCGCTACAGATATTACCCCCGATTCTCAAGTATCTAGATCTAAAACAAAAAAAAAAAAAAAAACCCTCACTTTTTTTGGCCGGCTTCATACCATGGTGTGATCACGTCGGGGCTGTCCGGTCTAAACCAGACAGCCATGGACTCGATTTTGACATAATACAGCCCTATGGGGCCAAATGGAACTGGATGGCAGCTATGTGCCATCTGGTTTCCATCTGTCCAGGAGGATCTAGGGAATTCAGATTTTTCTCCCGGACACAAAAACGTTGCAACGTTTGTGTCCAGGGCAACAATCTGCCCAAATAGGATCCTCCCGAATCCGGGGCGAACCGGCGTTGCCCTCCGGTTATGCTTGCAAATCGGGTCCGAGGTTGTCCAATTCACATAGGATAGCCCTGAAACTGATCACACCGTGGTGTGAAGCTGGCTTATTTGGGCAGGAAAGGCCCAGAATTGCATTGGGAAAACTGATGCCAAGTAGAAGTGAAGGTGGGATCAATTTTCCGAATGTCAGAGCCTACAACATAGCAAGCCTTTTTTAGACATGTGATAGATTGCTACTCTAATACCCAATTGGAAAGACAGTTAATTCCCACGGTGCCGCTAAAGTGCTCTCTTACATGCAAAACAGGCCAAACTCCCGCAAAATGTAAAATCATCCCTACTGCTTTGGGATACCATCGTATGCTGGAAGCTAGTAAGGAAGGCATTTGGCCTTCCCTTCCAGATTTCTGAACATATTAATTATTAATTTATTTATATAGCGCTATTGGTTCCATGGCGCTTTACATGTGTAAGGGCAGAACAAGGACGAGAACTTAAATAAACGAATAAATCATACAGGTATATTAGGGCAGAGATCCTGTCCACAAGGGCTCACAGTCAATAAGGGATGGGTTGGAGACAGTAGGAGGGCGAGAGGTGAGATGGTGCAGCGGATTAGGTCTCAGTGTGGGTTATAGGCTTGAAGCAAGAGGTGGGTCTTCAAGTTTTTCTTGAAGGTTCCCAGGGTAGGGGAGTGTCTGATGTGGTGTGGAAGAGAGTTCCAGAGTATGGTGGATGCACGAGAGAAGTCTTGTATGCGGTTGTGGGAGGTGGAGATTGAGGGGAGAAGAGGAGTTCTTGAGAGGAGCGCAGGTTGCGGAGGGGTGTGTATCGGGAGACCAAGTCGGAGCTGTATGGAGGGGACAGGCTGTGGATGGCCTTGTATGTCAGGGTTAGGGCTTTGAACTGAGATCTCTGGGAAGTAGGGAGCCAGTGGAGGGCTTGGCAGAGGGGGGAGAGGGGGAGTAACAGGGCGACAGGTGGATGAGTCGGGCAGCGGAATGGAGGATGGTTCGAGAGGGGTGCAAGGGAGGAAGCGGGGAGGCCGGTGGACAGGAGGTTGTAGTAGTCGAGGCGGGAGATGAGGGCGTGGACAAGCGTTTTGGCAGTGGAGGTGGCGAGGGCCTGGATGTGTGGCTTGAAGGAGAGGGCAGAGTCGAGGATTACACCTAGGCACTTGGCGTGGGGGGACGGATGAGCGTGCAGTCGTTGACAGTGATGGTTAGGTCGGGTGGGTTCGGGGGGGGGAGGGTAAGAGCGACTTGGGGAGGGAAGACAATGAACACTCTTATCCATGTCGAGTTTGAGGAAACGACCGGAGAAGGATGAGATGGCAGATCAGTGTGGGATTTTGGACAGCAGGGAGGCGATGTCAGGGCCGGAGAGGTAGAGTTGTGTGTCGTCAGCACAGAGGTGGTATTGGAGGCTGTGGACTCCATGAGTTGGCCTAGGCCGAGGGTGTAGATTGAGAAGAGTAAGGGTCCCAGGACAGAGCCTTGGGGAATTCTAACAGATAGGGGGTGGGGCGAGGAGGTGTGTGGGTGGGCGAGGAGTGGTGTGGGAGTTGGTGAGCTGAAGGTCGGTCTGTTAGATACGAGGAGATCCAGGAGAGGGCTAGGTCAGTGATGCCAAGGGATTCTAGAATTTGAAGCAGGAGGGAGTGGTCGACTGTTGAAGACAGCAGAGAGGTCGAGGAGGAGAAGGATGGAGTAGTGTCACTTGCTCTTGGCGGTCAGAAGGTCGTTGGTGTCTTTGGTTAGGGCTGTTTCGGTGGAGTGGTTGGCTCGGAAACCGGATTGCAGGCGGTCAAAGAGGGAGCACGAGGAGAGATGGGAGGATAGTTCAGAGTAGACATGTTGCTCAAGCAATTTTGAGGTGAAGGGGAGCAGAGATATGGGATGATAGTTGGAGACTGCTGCGGGGTCGAGGGAGGGTTTTTTGAGTATGGGTTTGATGAGGGCATGTTTGAAGGAAGAGGGGAAGACGCCGGTGGTAAGTGATATGTTGAAGAGATGGGTTAGGGCGGGGATAAGGACAGTGGTAAGGCTTAGGGATGGGAGGGGAGAGGGTCGAGGGCACAAGTGGTGAGGTGTGATCGTGCTAGAAGGGAGGAGAGACGCACTTCAGTCATGGAGGGGAAGTTACTTTTGGTCGAGGGGGGGGTTGGGTGATCGAGAGGGAGGGCCGAGTGGATTGGGAATGGAAGCTTTCTCTGATTTTGTCGATCTTCTGTTTAAAGAAGCTGGCAAAGTCGTCGACGGTGATGAGGGGAGAGGGAAAGGGTGCATGGGGGGGGAAGAACAGAGTAGAGCGTTAAAGGTTATGAAAAGTTCCTTGGGATTGTGGGAGAGGGAGCTAATGAGAAACAAGAAGAAAGCTTGTTTTGCGGTGGTCAGTGCTGTATTGAAGTCGATGAGGGACTGTTTGTACAAAGCAAGGTGCGTTGCGGACTTGGATTTCTTCCATCTCCGTTCAGCTACCCTGGACGTCCGTCGAAGTTTTTTGGTGCTGGCGGTGAGCCAGGGTTGTCTGTGTGCACGAGTTTTGTTGTATGAGAGAGGGGTGGCCTGGTCGAGGGCTGTGGCAAGAGTGGTGTTGTAGAGGCTGGCAGCAGAGTCAGCGTCATGAGAGGAGGCCAAGTCAGAGAGAGGGAGGAGGGAATCCGCGAGTGAGTGGAAGTTAATGAGCTTGAGGTTTCTTCGGGGGTGAGGGAGTGTCCGGAGAGGGGGAGCCTCGAGAGGGCAGAGAAGGTCAGCAGGTTGTGGTCAGATAGGAGGGGAGTTGAGTTTGCGAGGTCGGTGAGGGAACAGAGGCGGGTGAAGACTAGGTCTAGTGTGTGACAGTTATTGTGTGTGGCTGAGGAGGACCATTGGGAGAGGCCGAAGGAGGAGGTTGGAGAGAGGAGTCTTGAGGCAACAGCGTGGGGTTTATCAATGGGGATGTTTGAAGTCGCCCATGATGATGGTGGGGATGTCGGAGGAGAGGAGGTGGAGAAGGCAGTTGTGAAGTGGTCGAAGAAGGTGGATGAGGATCTTGGAGGGCGGTAGACAGCCAGTTGGAGGTTGCAGGGGGAGAAGATACGCGCCTCGAAGGAGGGGAGGGAGGCAGAAGGGGGTGGTGTAATTGGGGTGAAGGAGCAGCTGTTGGCCAGGAGCAGGCCAACATAGCCGTTGCGGGAGTTGCTGGGGCGGGGGGTGTGGGAGAGGGCAGCGGGGAAGGTTGTGTCGGAGGGGGTGAGCCATGTTTCGGTGATGCCAAGGAAAAGAGTTTTTGCGCCAGAGAGTGGGATTGGGTCTAATGTTGCAGGGGTTGCGGATGTTAATGGTGGGGAGTGGAGTGGGCGATTGTGGGGATGTGTTGGGGGGGACCGGGATTAGGGGAGAGGTCGCCAGCAAGTAGGAGGAGGAGGGAGAGAGTCAGGAGGTGGGGGCATGAGAGCTTGCGTGGTGGGCGGGCATGTTTGGAGATAAAGGCTTGGGTGTGGAGGAAGAGTTCAGAGGAGTGGGTGAGATGGCTAGGTAGGATGGAGGGGGGGGGGGGGGGAGAGAAGAGTGTTATTGGACAGAGGGGGGTTGTAGGAAGTGGAGTAGGGTAGGAGTGCGTGTGAAGAGAAGGGAAAACATTGCATGGGGGTATAGGATTTAGTGGGGGTGAGAGGTGGAGCAGGGGGTCAGGTGCAGATGGGGAGTGGTGGTGGCGGGGGGCAATAGCAGCTGAGAGGAGGAGGTGCAGCCGGGGTTAGGATGGAGGCAGGGGACAGGAGCAGCAGGAAGGGTGTGCAAAGCGGATGAGTGGCAATCAAGTTCAGGCAATCGCAAATCAAATGAAGACGTACAGAGTCCAGCAGGTGAAGCAGGGTGATGCGGTGCAGTCAGAGACCAGATGTAGGTACAATAGTGGGGATGAGATGCAGCCGTGGACCAGATGCAACTGTGGATGCGATCAGGTGCTGCTGGGGACGAGATGCTGAGGCGCAGTCAGGATCAGATGCAGCTGGGGGTCAGATGTAGCCAGGGAGGGTCCATGCGGCAGAGGAGTAACTCAGACACAGATGAGATGATAAATATATATAATTTGCCAACGGTGGATGGATAATCCAGCGTGCAGTCACCATTGTAGATCCATGCAAAGTTCAACATGCAGGCGAGAAATATCCGTGATCTTTTCACTCTCCATGCAGGAAGTTTGTTATATGTGTATTTGTTTGTCTGGCATGACTTACCTGTTTCCTGCCCAGTTTAACTGCCCGGTATAACTGCATATTGCACTTCTTAAAATCTGCACATCATATGCAACCCCTAGGCCAAGTCTAAATTTATAGGGGAGCTTGTGCTTATACATATGCCAATATTTGGAGTCACAGAATTTCCCCAGGGAACAGAAATAAAAAATGCGATAGGACAAGCAGGTGATAACATGAGGAAAGCAGGGGATATGATGCATAAGGAGGTTAAACGATGGCTGGCTAAGACATCATGGACAAATTCCATATAGAAAGACACTTTCTACAGGTCATGCAAGTCCATTCTTTTTGCCCATCTGGATTTCACATGTTTTTATGAAGGGGGACTACACAATCTAGATAATAAAGTAGATCTGAACATCCAGAATGCGAGCATATCCGCAATATACAATACTGTAAGACATAAGTTCCTGAAGTTAAAGCAGAACAAGCTGTTTAAGACTTGGGAGAAATGGACTGGGGATAAGGATATTGCAGAGACAATTCTACAGGGGTGGGACCAGGTCAAAAAAAAAAAAAAAAATCTATTCTTGGCAAAAGTTGGAGGGAGACCCATTTCAAGCTCATGCACACAGCATATGGTTTCAATATTCCATCCTCTCCTAGACTCCCTTACAGGTTTACAGCGTGCCCTAAGTGCTGAACGCCTTCAACCAATCTCGGGCATGGGGTGTGGAAATGCAGGACAGTTACAAAGTACAGGACACAGGTTGAGAAACAGGTTCGATCATGCTGGGGAATCGAACTCCCACGAACACCACAAGCCATGCTTCATCAGTTAAGACCCTCAGAGACTCAACCCACAGGAGTTAAAGCAAAGATTCCTAAAAACATTCACACATTCATACACTGTTTACTGGGCGAATGGCTTAAACCAGGGGTGGGGAACTCCAGTCCGAGGGCCGCAAACAGTTCGTTTTCACGATTTCTTTAGTATTGCACAGGGATTGGAATCATCACCAGTGCAAGTGATTATGTTATCACCTGTGCAATACTAAGGAAATCCTGAAAACATGCACTGTTTGCAGCCCTCGAGGACTGGAGTTCCCCACCCCTGGCTTAAACCAAGCATCCCATCGATGGTGATGATAATATCCCAGATGAAACACTTACTGGGAAGTGAATTAATAGAGGTGGAAAGGAGTAAGGAAAAATCTGCAGGGAAATTATTTCCGCTGTGGAAAACTTTCATTGGTTTTCACTATAGCCCTCACGAAATATCAAGAAGTATTACAGATGTATAATGTATGTTAAATATACAGCAGGGGTCCCCAACTCCAGGCCTCGAGGGCCGCCAATAGTGCAGGTTTACAGGATTTCCTAAGTACTGCACAGGGATTGGAGTCATCACCAGTGCAGGTGATCACATTAACATCTGTGCAATACTAAGGAAATCCTGAAAACCTGCACTGTTGGCAGTCCTCGAGGCCTGGAGTTGAGGACCTCTGATATACAGCATATATCACCATAGAAGGACACGCTTGACTATGCATAATACAGTAAAAGAGATTCTCTTCCTTCCCCTATTACCCTTCTACAGCATTCAGCCTGTCTCTTCTTTCTTTCATTATTTCCCCAAAATGTGTGTCACAAGCCATTGACAGATCAATTTATGTATCTATATTAAATGCTACGCGGACATGTTGCCTAACAAGAAGGATTTGTATATGTACTTTTGGTAATTTAAAGTGTCATTGTGGATGTTATATCCTATGCTATACTACATCCAATGTTAAGTTCAAACAATCCAAAAAAAAAAAAAAAATTAAGTTCAACTGAAGAAAAAGAAAAAGCAGTAGCTCATTAGGAGTTGCTCCTTTTTCTTCCGTTGGTCTAATGATCTCATTAAGAGTGAGCATTCCCGGCTGGAGCAGTGTAACTGAAATTAGAACGGTGGCTGATCTAGATACAACGTTTGTGCCCAGTGAATAGTTCTTTAATTACCTCAAAATAACAAAGGCTTAGATTATTTGCCCAGAAAGTAAAGGATACTGAAGATGATCCCTCCGAAGCAGGCAGAAAATGCCATACGTGGATAGCCTTGACGAGCCAGCGTAAGGTCAGATACAAAGTCTGAAACAGTAGGAATATTTAAAAAATGATTAATAAAACAAATAACCCCCTCCCCCCTCCCCCACACACACACACACAAAACACACACACACACACACGTAAGTATTTGGGGCATCTTTACACTTGACTAATGGAATTCCCGATTTGAGTTATGAGGAACAAACTGTCAAAAACCAATGGGTCACACAAATAATGCAAAAATAACAGAACCCAGAATGATCCTAATAATAAGCAATGTAGTCCCTCTGCATCTGTCCAATTTTAGAAAGGAAGAAAGTGCATCAAGCAGAACTAGCTAAGCACATTTTGTAGGAGGATTTGATCATGGATATCCTGTGAGATGCTCTGTAAATTAATGCTGGCTGAAGTTTTTAGCCCATTCCACATGTAGCCGTTGCTAGATCCTTAGCTGCCATAGCCATCTATTGGCATCCTGCAATCATGTAGCCAGAGGCTTACTGGTGATAGAAGGCTCCCCTTGAAGTCTAATCATTTAGATGCAAATGCCATGCTTGAGAACAAATGATTGTAAGTAAGGCTGCGTTCACACATTTGCGTATTTTGCTGCGCTTTTGTGCGCGCGCTTTTTGCCGCGTTTTTCGGCCGCGCAAAAACGCGCAACAAAATACGCAGGGGCTTTCACACACTGCGCTTTCTTTACTCCAGAAAGCGCAGTGATGTCACAGAGGGGAGGAAAAATCCTGCTTCCTCCTCCCCTCTGACAGCTGTGGCCGCCCCATTAGACTTCACAGTGTATTAATATACACTGTGAAATCTAAATTAAAGCCAAATGTATGTAAAATAAAAAATTAATACTTCACCTGTCCGACGCCTTCTCCCGCTGTCCGGTCTCCGGTTCTAAGTGAGGTGTACTGACAGGACCTGTGGTGACGTCAGAGGGGGGGTGTTCCCGGGGCGTTCCCAGCGCTGATTGGCTGTTTGCGGTCATGTGATATGTATCACATGACCGCGAGTGCCCGGGAACTCCCCTCTGACATTACCACAGGTCCTGTCAGTACACCTCTCACTTAGAACCAGAGACCGGACAGCGGCAGAAGGCACCGGACAGCGGGAGAAGGCGTCGGACAGGTGAAGTATTCATTCTTTTTTATTTTTCAGACACTTGCTTTTGTTTAATTTAGATTTCGCAGTGTATATTAATACACTGTGAAATCTAATGGGCGGCCACAGCTGTCACAGAGGGGAGGAGGAAGCAGGATTCTTCCTCCCCTCTGGGAGAATACGCAGGAGCAGCTGCGTAAACAATTGACTTATCAATTGTTTACGGAGCTGCGCTTTCTCCCGGAAAACGCAGTGCGTATTTTTGCGCAATGTCTGCACTGCAAAGTGAATTTCACATTCACTTTGCTGGCAGACAAAAGGCACATTGCGTATTTTGAAAAGCGCGCGTAAAAAAGAGCAGCAAAATACGCAATGTGTGAATGCAGCCTAAGATCAAAGTTCGTTTTAAGATGTGTAAGGGGGTTGAACCAAGTTTGGATGTGAGAATGCGCACATCTGCTGTATTCATGCTGTACAAGACTGTAAAGAGATATACAGCACTTGGCAGTCTCTGACAGTCCGATAGAAAATGATTAGAGTGGAGGTGCACATGCTTGGGCTGTGCTCCATTCAGGAGTGTCAAACATACAAACATATGGGGATCACAGCTCTCAGACCGTTAGCGATCAAGGCAGGAACTCATCTATCCAAAAGAGAACCGAGTACAACTCCTTTAAAATGACTATATGGACCACTGAAAATTGTAGAGTTTAACCCTGCAGAATAGCGAGTGTAGCTCTAGAGAATAACTACCTGCATTACTTTTATTTTACGGATTCCGATTATAAAAGTAATATATTTATTTCACATCAAATTTTTGCACACACTTACCTCCAATACTATTTCCCCAGGCGAGCAAAGTCAGACCCAACACTGTATTACTCAAGCGAAAGATTACCCCAAAGGTGCGCAAAAGGTTAACGACTTCAGTTGCAGCAGCGCTTATCCACAGTGCACTAGTAATAAATCCCACAAAGGAAAAAATCTGCGAGAAAAGGACAAAAGAAGGGGTTATGTAATCTATAATCCAAAAAAAAAAAAAAAAAAACAAACACATTTTTACACAAGTCGGGTGGTAGATAAATGTCTTACCCAGTGATATTTTGGGGGTTCTCCATTTTTGGTGCAAAAGAAAACTATAAGTGACAAAGGGATTCCTACCAGCAACAAAATGGCCCATACTGGAAGCGCTCCCTCAACATAGAAAGCATCTAAAAGGTGGTTAAAAAACAAATCACAGTCAAATCTGCCATTGTATGGTGCCCAACGTTTTCAGACATCCAATGATAAACAAGAGTAAACTGTGATGAAGATAATAGTTTGGTACTCACAAATTCCTGAATTTAGACAGAATAAACATAGAAGTGGACTGGTGATTACATGTAGACAGTTCAGAGGTCTCTGCCAGTTGCGATCTTCTTTATCTGGGTCCACAACTGGTACACAGAGGAGCAGCAGAACCTCTACAGGAATCTAGAGACAAAGACATGCCTTATCAGATTGCATTCAGTAAGGAGAACTTACTTTTCAGTGTTACCAAAATCAATCACAAGGTCTACTTGGTATGCATCTTCAAGACTGTAGAAGAAATTTTTTTTTCCCACAAAATGCTTTGCTGCATAATTAGAGCTCCCCCCATTACAGACTACCACTCTTTAGCCACCAGGTTACAGTTGAATGAACACTTATTTGAGAAAGCAAAGTTAGAGGACCAAACTTGTTCTGCTTTCCTACCCTAATGAGGCCTTGGAAATTGGGAACCCCAACACTTTGCTCAATACAATCTGTACACTTTTCCAAGGTCTGATTCTGATCAATCACGAACAATTTAAAAAATGAACTACAACTTTAATGCATAAAACCCCCACAAGCAATAAAGTACTTGTACTAATGTCAGTTTATCAGGAGCTTCATATTTTCATGAACAAGCAGCCGCACACAATGATATTTCAGGATTGAGGATGAAGGGCTTGCATGTTGTTCCGCTGTCCATTAGCATTACATAAGCAGCTTGCAATTAACCCCTTCACTCCCCCCCCCCCCCCCCCCCCCCCCAGCCTGTTTGGCGCAGGTCAGAATTGTAAAATTTCACCACTTTATTTGGTAATTAACTCTGAAATGCTTCAACATGTGCCAGTGATTCCGAGTTTTTGTGGCACATTGTACTCCATTGTATTGGTAAATTTTGGTTGATATTTACATTTATGAAAAAAAGGTTATATCTTACATTTCCCCCCTCCCTTCCCAATATGTGTGCGACCTGTGGGCCTTCACTCCGGGTCCATTCTCCCCCCTTGCTCTTTGGTGATCACGCCCCGGTGGGCATGATAATTCAGTAGTGCGATCACGAGTTTCAAATCTGTGGGCAGTTCCTTCCTGGTATTATGCCGCTGTGTGCCATTTCTGGTCCTGCGCAGTGAGGTGTGTATTAGGTAGAGTGGCTGGTTCCAGAGCATGTGCAGTTTGGGGTGTATTGGATAGAGTGGCTGGCTTCGGAGCATGTGCAATACGCATTCCGGAGTTGGCCAGTATACGCAATCCCCCCACAATGGGGGATCCGATCGATTCTGTTAGCTACAGATCTCAGCTGAGATGTGTGTGGTATGATGCGAGTTCAGATCTGGGCGAGGGATATGGCCAAGGATGTATAAATAGGTCCTTGGTTGTTAAGGGGACTTTTTGTCGAGGTGCATGGTTAGTGAGAATAATCGCCTAGGTGGTCTAGGTGGATTGGTCTTAAAATGTTTGTTATGGGTAAAATCGCCAAATATTTCGGGCTGACAGTTTGATTTTTAAAAGATACAAATGTATTTAAATAAAATGTATTAACTTATGGAATAGTTTGATTAATTTATGAAAATTATTTATCTATTGGTAATCTCATACTAAAGCACCTTGGCCATTTTAATATACCAAATAAAAATGTATGGTCTAATGGAGGGAGAAGGGAGGAGGGAGGATGAAGAAAGAAAGATGAAAACACAGTTTGTTAAGCATTTTCCCCTTCCTGTGCCACTACATCAATGTAAAGCAACAACTTGTCAGGTTCAGCAAAAAGCTCAAAAGGGAAGGTGCACCGTGTAAATGCAGATTTAGCTGAAATGGTTTGTGGGTGCCATGTCACATTGGCAAAGCCCCTGAGGTGACTTAACGTATTAGACTGATCGCTGGTACAACTCATTGACAGGTGTAAGGCATTGCCATGCATGTGCATGACAATGTGACACTAAGATCACCTCTTAGATCATGCCAATAGCAAGCATGGTTTAACCTCCCACTGTAGTCAGCAACTCAGAGGTCATTATTTGACCTTGGGTTGCCAAAGAAACGAATGTCAGCCCTCGATTACATCCTGACTGTGCTGATCAGACAAAGGGGAGTGCACTCCCTCTCCCAGCCTCTTAAACATGACCACCATATTTAGGAGTTTAAACAGATAAAGATATTACGGGTGCCAGCTGTGACTGTGGACAGCTGAATCTTGCCCATCTAAGCAGAGCTCCTGGCTGCGACTGCGTGGCACAGCCTATGTACCCACACGTAAGAAGTTGGAAACTCCTTCCAGACCATGACGAACGGATACGTCAAAAGTCGTGAAGGGTTTTAAGGATAATGTGTCTATTGTACGCAAAACTATCATGAGCAGCTCTGTAGGCGAATTCCTACTCGAAGAATGTTATACTAGTTATCACTTACCTTAAAAACCTTTAAAATTTTCCAATGCCAGCGTTTCTGTCTCCACTTCCTTGAATCCACTGGATTGATCCCATTCCACATTATCTCCCATGTAGTGCTTTGCAGCGGCAATAATG
>JARQOC010000003.1:612348751-612402002 GCA_033576535.1 Allobates femoralis | reverse complement strand
TGTGTATTCAGTCCTGGAATAGTTTGTGTCCTGTTTTTCACTGCTCCCAAAAACAAAAAAGTCTGCACTGTTTTTTGGGCTCCGGTGACAAAACCGGACAGAAACGAATCCGGTCCAGTCCACTTAACATGGGAGCTTATGGAGCCAGATTTGAGAAAAAAAAAATAGTTTCCCAGATCCGGTTCCAGGGTACAGAGCATGCTCAGAACAAGAGCACTGCTCTGTACCCGTGGTACATGTGTACAATATCACTTTAGCAGTGTTTTCTTGGACTGGTCTCCCTGAGATCAGTGAATACTTTGCAATCTTGGTCTACTATACTAGGCCTTGCTCCCACCTAGCCAGAATCCTACTCCACACTGATGAGGGCAACACCCCGAAACAGCTGTATGTGGATGGATACCTGGCCTTGGTGTTCCCTTGTCATATCTGTAAACTTGTAAAAGAGTCGGATATTGACTTAAAGGGCCACTTCATTTGGTGGTTATGGTGTTCTCCGCAAGGAGCCACCCCTTGGCTGGGTCCTTCCCTGGAGGGATATATGGCTAGTCCTGTGTTTGAGACTCCTAACCGAGGCTCCACAGACTATTTGCATAAAGTGATAATAAAGGAATGGTTAAAAATAAATTCTCACCTTTCCGCCGTGTGTCCAGTGATGCATTCACCTCCGATGCATCTCCCAGAGGCTAAAGGACCTGTGCATCAGCTGACCGGGAAGGGGCGGGGCAACACTATCAGCTGATAGTGTTGCCGCGCCCCTTCCAGCTGATGCACAGGTCCTTTAGCCTCTGGGAGATGCATCGGAGGTAAATGCATCGTGGGACACACGGTGGGACACACTGTGGACAGGTAAGAATTTTTATTTTTAACCATTCCTTTATTCACTTTCACTTTAGCAGTTAAAGTGAACAGCGCCAACACCATTTGTCTGGCTCAGCTCCCCCCTGCTATTTCAGTGTCTGGCTCCCGGACTCGGACACAGAAATGGCATCCGGAGTTGCCAATCCGGACCTGTTCGTGAGGTCCTGCAAAAAACAGGATCCCCACAGACAGGAGCAAAACGTAGTGTGAAGCCAGCCTTAGAGGGCAGCACGATTAGTCTGCTTTTTTCCAAAGTACAAGCCCAAAGCCTAAGCTGCATTCACACATTTGATACAAGTGGCAATGTGATTATCTACTCCCTTTATTAAGAAGAAAAAAAAATAAAAAATTTGAAAAAGTAAGAAAATCGGAGAGCACTTTAATTCTGCTCTATGGATCAATGTATTTACACATGCATTAAAGTAAAAACAAAAAAATACACCACACCCACAATAGACCCAAGCACTCCACTCGACATCGAGGTGTTGATCATTCTTTTTTCACCCTCTCCTTTAGCCCACATTTGGGGTAGTGGTTGCTTAAGGCTGCATACAGGTGATGACATCTACCCTTTAAAGGGATCCTTCGAAAAGGAATTATGCCAAGGATGCCATTTAATCTCAAACTGCCAGTCCTAGTTACATTTCATTATAGACTGCAGAAAGAAATATGTAAATTTTCAAGACTTGTGTGTCACTTCACAAGAGCTGTATCACACATACCTTACTAAGGCCATCATATGTGAAGAAATAACCACATTTTGCTCAGCGCAAAAGAGATATATCCAGGTTCATTTTCATCAAGGTTTGTTCTGTGGATGGAAAAAGTCAGTTTCTATGCACAGCTATAAATCAATTTTAGGAGGAGGGGGGGATGAAGCTGGAGATAGTCTCATCAAGCACAACATGGGTTAAAATATTTCTTCACATATCACAGCCGGCAACTGACTGAGGCATGTGTGATACAGCTTGTAAGCATTAAACACAGCTTTATATCTTCAGTCTGCAGCCTGTACTGACATGACTAGGATGGGTTGCAGTTTCAGTTGCATCAGGGATGCAATCTACAGTAATTCGCAGACAACCGTTTTAAGTTTGTTGGACTTGGTGCAGGAGAGGCTAGTTTGATGATGTAGGTTCTCATCAACAATAAAGAGAATTTTGTTTACGTACCGTAAATTCTTTTTTCTTTAATCATCAATGGGAGACCCAGACAATGGGGTTTAGGGCACTGCCCTCCGGAGGTCACACTAGGTACTACAAGTTTGTAGACACCGCCTCCTCCGCTTATAAACCCCTACCGCAGGGAACATCCTCAGTTTGGTCTACAAGCTGCGAGGAGGAAATAAACCACACCCGAAACATCGGGAAGAATGCCGTACACAAAACGGTTCAACAACCCGGCAAACACTGTCTCAACAGAGAACAGAGCAAATGCAAAACATGCAAAGGAACAACTGGGTGGGTGCTGGGTCTCCCATTGATGATTAAAGAAAAAAGAATTTACGGTACGTAAACAAAATTCTCTTTTTTCTGGTCATCATAATGGGAGACCCAGACAATGGGGATGTCCTAAAGCAATACCCCAGGGCGGGAAGAGTTCCTCAACAAGACGGAAAACACATGGTTCCCTTTAAAGGTGGGCAACCGCCGCCTGGAGAACCCGCCTGCCCAAACTCGCATCCGCAGAGGCATGGGCATGCACCATATAGTGCTTAGAAAAAGTGTGCAGGCTGGACCAAGTGGCCGCCTGACACACCTGTAGAGCAGACGCTCTATGTCGCAAGGCCCAGGAGGCACCTACAGCTCTAGTAGAGTGTGCCTTCAAACCCACCGGGAGAGGCAAACCAGAAGACCGGTAAGCCTCCGGAATGGGAGCCTTGATCCATCTGGCCAAGGTCGACTTCGAAGCCGCGGACCCCTTACAGCGACCCATCGTGAGGACAAATAAGGAATCCGAACTCCTAAAGGAGGCGGTCCTGGACACACAAATGCGTACAGCCCTCACGAGATCCAGAGTATGGAGGTCGCGCTCAACCTGATGAACGGGAGCGGGGCAAAATGATGGGAGAACAATCTCCTGGTTTAGGTGAAACGTTGAAACCACCTTCGGCAAGAATTCTGGCCGTGGGCGCAACACCACCTTGTCTTGGTGAACCACCAGAAAGGGTGACTTGCACGAAAGTGCAGCCAATTCTGAGACCCTTCTCAGGGACGTAATTGCCACCAGAAAGACCACTTTCTGGGACAGACGAGAGAGAGAGATGTCTCTCAGTGGCTCAAACGGCGGTTTCTGCAGAGCCGCCAGGACCATGTTGAGGTCCCAAGGGTCCAGAGGTCGCCTGTAAGGCGGAACCACCCGAGCTACCCCCTGCAGAAATTGGCGGACCTTCGGCAGGAGCGCCAAGCGCCTGTCAAACAGCACTGAAAGTGCTGATACTTGACCTTTCAGAGAGCCAAGGGATAATCCCAACTCCAACCCCGACTGTAGGAAAGCCAACAATGTCGGGATGGACAATGGCCACGGTGAGCGTCCACCAGAGGCACACCAGGAGAAAAAGATTTTCCACGTTCTGTGGTATATCTTCCTGGAGACAGGTTTCCTAGCCCTATTCATAGTGGCAACCACTGTAGGAGAGAATCCTCTGGACGTCAGCAGCCAGGCCTCAAGAGCCATGCAGTCAATCTGAGGGCCCTGGAATTGAGGTGGAAGAATGGGCCTTGCGCGAGTAGATCTGCGCGTTCTGGAAGAGCCCACCGGTGTCCGCCTGACAGTTGCCACAGGTCCGGGTACCAGGACCTCCTGGGCCAATCTGGAGCCACTAGAATGGCTACTCTGCATTCCATCCTGATTTTCCACAGGACCCTGGGAATCAGAGCCAGAGGCGGGAACACATATGGCAGCTGGAAGCTGGACCAACTCAGGATCAGGGCATCCGCCCCCAGAGACTGAGGATCCCACGATCTTGCCATGTATTGGGGCACCTGATGATTCAGCCGTGAGGCCATCAGATCCACGTCCGGAGTGCCCCATCTGCCGCAGATGTCCCGGAAGACGTCTGGATGAAGAGACCACTCTCCGGCGTCCATGCCCTGTCGGCTCAGGTAGTCGGCCTCCCAGTTCTCGACCCCTGGGATGTGAACTGCGGAGATCAGGCAGCCGTTTTCCTCCACCCAGGCTAGAATGCGGTGGACTTCGGCGAGGGCCTGAGCACTTCTGGTCCCTCCCTGATGATTTATGTAGGCGACGGCCGTCGCATTGTCGGACTGCACCCGAATGGGGTGTCCTGACAGGAATTTCTGAAACGCCAGGAGCGCCAGATAGACCGCCTTGATCTCCAGCACGTTGATCTGCAATGCCGACTCCGACTGAGTCCAGAGGCCTTGAGCCCTGTGGTGCAAGAACACCGCACCCCAGCCCTTCAGACTGGCGTCCGTGGTCACCACTAACCATGACGGTTTTAGGAAGGACCGGCCTCGTGACAGGTGACGTGGCTGGAGCCACCACTGTAGGGAGTCCCTGGTCGGTTGTGACAGTGTCACCAGCCGATTCAGCGAGATCGTCCTCTTGTCCCATCTGTGAAGAATCTCCAGCTGGAGAGGACGGAGGCGAAACTGTGCGAACGGCACCGCCTCTATCGCCGCTACCATGCGTCCCACCAGTCTCATCAATACCCGTAGGGATGAGTGTGGTGACAGGAGGACTGCTTGTACTCCTGATTGGATCGCCATCTGTTTGACTCGTGGCAGAGACACCAGGGCTGAGGCTGTGTTGAAGTCCATGCCCAGATATGTCAAAGACTGGGTCGGAACTAGCGTTGACTTCTGAATATTGAGGAGCCAACCGAACTGTTCCAGAGACCGCATGGTCACATCCAGGCTCTCTTGACAGAGGTGTTCTGATGGCGCCCTGACCAGCAGGTCGTCTAAATAGGGAATGACGGCATGTCCCTGCATGTGCAGGAGAGCCATCATGGAAGCCATCACTTTTGTGAACACCCGCGGTGCCGAGGCTAGCCCGAATGGCCGTGCCACAAATTGGAAGTGTTCTTCCCCCACTGCGAATCGCAACCAGCGCTGATGAGCCGGTGCAACGGGTACGTGAAGGTAAGCGTCTCTGATATCTATGGACGCTAGGAAGTCCCCCTGTGACACAGCTGCGATCACGGAGCGCAGTGATTCCATACGGAACTTCCGAACCAACACATGATGGTTGAACAACTTAAGGTCCAGTACTGGGCGGAAGGATCCGTCCTTCTTCGGGACGATAAAGAGGTTGGAGTAAAAACCCCTGAACCTCTCTCCGGAAGGTACCGGGACCACCACTCCGTCTCTGCGGAGACCCTCCAACACCTGGTAAAAAGCCTGAGCTTTTTCTGGTGACGGGACCGACCGATGGAATCGGGATATCGGTTTTGACGTCAGCTCTATCCTGTACCCTCGCGAGATCACGTCTCGAACCCACTGATCTTGAACGTGAAGCAGCCACTTGTCCTGAAAGCGAGACAAGCGGCCCCCCACCTGTGGGGAGGCAGGATGAAAGAGCGAGTCATGTAGAGGCGGGTTTGGGGGTGGCAGCTGCCGCTCCCGCCGGCTTCTTTGGACGAATCTTAGAGCGCCACTGGGAAGCGGGCTTTCCCCCTCGGTCCGTGCGAGCGGACGGTGCTGATGACTGCGAGCTGGAACGAAAGGACCACTGTTTTGGGTTCCTTTTAACGGTATACCGTGGCTTAGGCTTATTCTGCGGTATCTTAGACTCAGCAGAATCCTTAATTAGCTTGTCCAGTTCGGTGCCAAAAAGCCTGTCACCAGCAAACGGAAGATTCTGCAAAATCTTCTTGGATGTGGCATCTGAGTCCCAAAGACGCAGCCACAACAACCTGCGGATCGCTATAGCATTGGCCGAAGCCACAGCTGAGCGAGTGGCAGTTTCCAGAGTCGCCGTCCTGGCGTAGTCCGCATAGGCCCTTGCCCTTTCGGTAAGTGCTAGGACCTCTGGACTGGATCTTGCCATGTCAGAGATACCATCCAAGCAGGTAGTAATCGCTTGTAAGGTCCAGACCGTGGCAAAATTAGGGCAAATGAAGACCCCACAGCCTCATAGGAAGACTTGGCGAGCTGCTCGACCTGTCTATCAGTAGCATCCTTCAGTGAGGAGCTATCAGAGGCAGAGAAAAGAGAGCGTGCAGCAATCCTGGTCATGGAAGCGTCCACCTTCGGGGACTGCGACCACTCCTGAAGCACCTCCTGGGGAAGGGGAAGCGATTGTCCTTGGTTTTACGGACATAACGCCGCCCAGGATGTAACCTGGGAGCTCTAACCACCCTTCCAAAATTAGTGTGGTCCAGGAAGGAGCCACTTGGTCTAGCCTCCGGCCGCAGCCATTGATAGACCTCCTTCGGGTGTACCGTCACCTCCTCAGGGGGTGTCACGAGACGTAAAGTCTCGTTGATAGAGGACACCAGATCCTCCACCCCGTCTGGTGGTTCAGATACAGACACAGACCCGAAATTTGAACCCCCATCATCTTCCTCACCATCAGAGGAACGCTCCTCCTCAGAGAGAGTATGGAGCTCGGGTGAATCCTCACGACGAGCCCGCTTAAGGGGTCTCGCAGCAGAAGAGGGGGACACCCGGGGTAACTGGATGGAGTAGCTGGGCTATCCAGTCTCCTATTAAGTGCCTCCAGGGATTGCGACATGGAGGACAGCTGAGACAGCAGAGATTCATTGATCTTATTCTGAGTCTCCCATGGCCCTGAGATCACCTGAACCTCAGGGTATAGCACCGGAGCTGCTGACTCAACAGTGCCAGCCCGGGCCTCTGGGCGTCCGCAGTTATTGCAGGACCCCTCCACCAGTGTACCATTGCATGTAGCACAGGTAATGGTGGTTACTGCCGCCTTAGCAGCACACTTCCCAGCTGAGGACATCGCCACAGTAGGGGAAAATAAGCCAAATTGCCGACAACAAAACCGGGAATCCCGGTGGCTTACCGACCGCAGTAAAGCGGTATGAGGAAGCGGTGTGTGTGTGACCTCCGCGACGGTTTCCGGTCTCCCCTCTGGAGTGCAGACGCACGCTGCATAAGAATCCCAACCGGGAAGTGAGGGTAAAGATGGCCGCCGACAGTGAAACTGTGGGCGGCGCCGAAGAGACGCGGGAAACACACACACACACGCCCAGCGATGACGTCACCGCACGGGCTGCTTCCCATCCTCCAAGCATCCACAGCATGAGGGAGCCGGAGCCCGCAGCGCGGGAAAGAGTGTAAAAACATTATACACAGACTGCATGTACACCATCCACAGCATGAGGGGACAAATATCCGCAGCCTACGGCCTCAGCCCCTGTGACACACAGGGCGGTCAGCCAGGGTGACCCCAGCACAGGGTACACCCGCAGAACCGCGGACCCGAGGGTAACGCGCGGTCTGAGTGTCCTGAAACACATAAAGTGCCAGACACTACCCCCAGGCACGCAGGAGACACAGAGTGCCTCAGTGCCGGTCCGGTCTGTAAGCACCATTTAGGGAGGCCTCGGACGGGGGTGCAGCACCAGTCTGGTCTGTAAGCACCATTTAGGGAGGCCTCAGACTGGGCCGCTCAGCACCAGTCCGGAGTGTAAGCACCATTTAGGGAGGCCTCGGACTGGGCTGGCTCCAGTCCGGTCTGTAAGCACCATTTAGGGAGGCCTCGGACGGAGCGGAGCTGTGCAAGGCTCCCATCTCCCACTCTCCAGAGCCCCCCAGAGAGGGATGGAGAGGAGCGTAACAGCGTACCGGGAGAACACGAAGTGTCCAGGCTCTAGGCCCTCCGGTACCTCCACCAGCGTGTGCCACTAAGGGTGAGCGGGGAGGCTGTCACCGGTCCCGATAGGACCGTATTACCTTGTCTTCAGACGCCATCACGTAAGTAGTGAGAATGCAGTGAAGTGCAAGCAAAGCGTGATCCTCCGAGCACACTAAGTTTAAAACTGAGGATGTTCCCTGCGGTAGGGGTTTATAAGCGGAGGAGGCGGTGTCTACAAACTTGTAGTACCTAGTGTGACCTCCGGAGGGCAGTGCCCTAAACCCCATTGTCTGGGTCTCCCATTATGATGACCAGAAAATACGCCTCGTCATGGCTTGTAGTCACACACTATCCAATTTGTGAGTCAAGTTTAATTTTATTAGTATAGCTTACATAACAGTAATGCAGTTCAAGAATCACATTTGATCTTGTGCATGTGGCACACAGCAAGTTGCTGCATATAATGGTCAATAAACTTTGAGACAATTCATGTAAAAAAATCTTACCATACTCAGAGCCATGAGGAGTGGGAAATGCATCTTCTTCTGCACCTGTCACAAGCTCTAAACAAAGCATGAAGTAACATACAGGCTTTAGTACTTTGTGAGAACACAACAATTAAACTAAAGCCATAATTTCCATTTTCATGAATGAGATATATATATATATGCAGCGTCTGTAGTTTGGGGTTCTGATCTGGCACAAATCCCTTAGTCATATTATAAGCTTGTTGGAAAGCGATTAGGACTTTGAGGAAGCTGCTTAAATGTGGCACTGGAGTTTCTCTACTTCCTTAGTGAAGTGCAAATTTGCATATATCAGAGGAGGGAAGTGGCTTACAATCTCCTCACCTACTTCGCTGTCTCCATAAGGTTGATAGCAAGTTCCCAGATGCTATTAATATATGGTAATTCAATTAGACTTTAAAAAAGTATTTTAAAACACAAGTGTCATTTCAAGAATAAGTTTGTGGGTACAAGAGAAATTGCACTATGATCATATTTTCATTAATATGTAGGCTTCATCCCTATTGGTCAATTTCCTTTGAACTCCATTTTTTTGTAAAGCACCACTCAAGCATTTTTTTTCCCCCTTCATCACTTTAAATCTTAGTCCCTTGAACCAAATCATATATTCACGCTTCGGTGGCTTCATAGTTTTTGTTGACGCCATCTTATGCCCGTAACTTCCAACTTGTCATATGTCAGACATTAAGTCACAAGGTCTCTATGCAGGGACGTAACTACAATAGGTGCAGGGCTTGCGATGGCACCTGGGCCCTGGAGCCTAGGGGGGCCCCAGAAGTCTCTTTGGCCTATAGAAAGACATTCTATGAAAGATTTTCAATAATTGGGGGTCCCGTTGCAGCTTTCACATTGGGGCCCCAGGGCCTGACGTTACGCCACTGTCTTCACTAAAGACTGGATTAGAGCAGGGAGTTGTGAATATACCATCAGTTTAAGGCCAGGTTTATTTTCAATCCAAGTGTGTTCAGTTAAAAAAGTAAAAAAATATCTTCACTGACAATCAATATGTAAAAAAAGCAAAATCGCAGCATGCTCGATTTTCCTCTGGAATCACCCATTCAAGACTATGGGTGTAAGAAAAAAATAAATTAAAGACTACCACAGTTGTTCCCTTGAAGAGTACGTGATACCAAGTTTTGTTCCTTCATTTGCATTGATTTACTGTAAATAAAAATTAAAACAAAGCCAGGCTACACAGACCATCAGAAAGGCTACTAGGAAGTTAGAGCTTTCAGAACAAAAGGCCATCATAAACTGTGGTTGTATTTTACTGATTTTATTAGGTCGTTCGATCTTCAATACACCCCGCTCGTGTGAGGTAAGCCGCTGCCAATACCGGAGACATGCCATGCAAGGGCTGTTCAAGGGAGTGATGCAGTTGGCAAGAACCAATGTATATGGCTGGTTTAACATTCATTCATCTATTTCTGCTTTTAAGGTTTACTAAGGATAACAAGTGTAGGCCACTTCTGTATTCACTTTTATACTCAGGAATATAAATGCAGTGCATATAAAAATAACGTCTTTGGATTGCAATCATGGCTAATCCTTAGTTTGTGTGTTTTACTTTGCCCTTTTTACATCTCCTCATTGCCTGAGGTTCACATGGGTGTGCATTAAGATTAATCTAAAAATCTGTGAGTCCAACATTGCACCATGAGAAATGTATACAAACCAGCTCTTCCTCTTGCCTTAAAAGGCATGTCATCTGGTCAATCAATACCCTGCTCTGTACAGATGGGGAAAGCACCAGAAAGTCTAGAAATTAGTTTCTGTTTTGGAGAATACACCGTGTTCCAAATTATGCAAATTACATTTCTCTCTGATTTTCCTAAATGGATGACGCAAAAGATTCCGTTAGTGTTGAAATCATCAACTGTTGGAGTACAAATCAGATTTTATTGGATAAGCCTCCTAGAGGTAAAAGTATTTTTTTTTGTTTTTTTTTGGGAAAAATAAACACTCAAAATGCACAGTTCAAAATTATGCACAAAAAAAAAAAAAGTTTCCAAACATTATATAGGCTGTAAAGAACTGAAAATGGTCATTTGTTGAATTTGTAGCATTAAGGAGGTCAAGGTCACACAAATTGTTTTTTTATTTTGAAAAGCTTTTGATTTCAAAAGTAAGTTGGCCTGTTAAAATGTTAACATAGGACCCATTCTTTGATATCACTTTAACAAATCTTTCATCTATTTAACTTGTGAGTTTCTGGAGAGTTTCTGCTTGTATTTCTTTGCAGGATGTCAAAATAGCCTCCCAGAGCTGCTGTTTTAATGTGAACTGCCTCCCATCTTCAAAGGTCTTTTGGTTGAGGATACTCCAAAAAGGTTCTCAATAGGACTTCACTCAAGGGAGGCTGATGGCCACACCACGAGTTTATTTCCTTTTATGCCATAGCAGCCAAAGGTAGTCGTGCCAGCATGAAAAGTCATGCATAAAGATAATTTTGCCATCGATGGTATGGTTTTTTTTGTACCATGAAAGAAAAGTGGTCAGAAACTCCATATACTTTGTCAAGGTCATCGCCACATCTTCAGGGACCCTAAAAAGGGCCTACCAGCTCTCCCCACAATTCCAGCCTAAAACAGGACTCCACCACCAACTTGCTGATGTCATAGCCCTGTTTGGATAAGGCTGCCATCCCCTACTCTACGCATTTGGACCATCCAGGGTTGTACACAGTAAAAACGGTTTTAAAAATCAGTATTTATGCATGTGCTGGCCCACAGCAACCATTCCTGCTTATGAACATCACTGTTTAGATGTGGCCGAAAAGTGAGTTTATGCACAACTAAGTCTCTGGAGGATCCTACAACTTGAGATTTGCAGGACTGTAATGGCACCAGCAGCTTCAAGTTTCCATTTGTTGTTTTGTAATGGCATTTTAGCAACTGTTCTCCAAATCTGATGACTTTGGCATTAACCTTCCTCATTATGCCTTTATCTGCACCAACCCATCTATGCTGTGTAACAGCCACAAACATCTTCAAAAATAAAATGATAGCACTTAAGTTTTGTGAAATATCTAAATGCTTTCATATCTTGACCAAGGAGTTGCACTATTTGATGCATTTTGGCAGCAGAAAGATCGTTTTAGTTTCCCGTATTGCTTGAAACCTGTGGCCTGTTCAGTAATGTGGAGTGTCATTCTTCGGCCACGTGCCCATGTTGAGTATTTGGTGATTTTTTTTTACCTCAGTAATAGGAAGCCAAAACCAGGGGCAGAACAGAGTTAAAGTATAATAGAAACACGTCATTACTTCTGTATTTATCACCCACTCTGATTTTGGCTACAAATACTGAGGTAAAAAAAAAAACAAAAAAACCTCCAAATACTCAACGTGTGCATGTGGCCTTCAAGTGGTTTCCTTATTTGGTGTCACCTGGCAAAATCATCACAAGTGTTTGGATAACTGAAATAAATCTTAAATCACCGAGACAGAAATACCATCCACGAGTTTATTTTGCATAACCAAAAAAAAAAAAAAAAAATTAATCTTTGTGCCACTGAAATCCATTTTCTGTAATAATTTGAAAGGCTATGTATACTGCAAAGTTAATTAAAAGGGTTGGACACTAATAAATGTTGCCACATCCAATAGGTGGTAACGAGAGTTCTCCTTGAATTATTTGCATTCCCCCACTGAAACCATGTGCATATATGACCAGGACAAGCACGCAAGTTAATAGGAAGCACAGGACACCTGATGGACAGAGAACTCATCGAACATCAACTATTGTTTTTCTATGGGGCAGTTTTATCCAACAGTATTGAAATTCATATAAAAGCTAATACATACTTGAAACGTTCCAAAAACAGACAAATTTGTAGTTAGGTATCAAAGTAAGACCACACCTGGTTGTTCTAAGCTGGGGGCTGCTGATAGCTGACGACGCATTCTCTGATAGACCCAAGTGGAGAGGACAACCACAAGGACATAAGCCAAGTAGAGCATCAAGTACACTAAAGAATGAAGAACAATATTAATGTGGGAAGAGAAATAGTGTAACAAAACAAAGACAATAGAGAATTCCAAATCCTGAATGACACTAGTACAATGGTTAACGTAAAGAAAAATAGGTCTCAAAGTAAAATGAGGCTAGTTACTCACAAATGCAAGAACATACCCTCCCATCACATACGTCTAACGTCCACTACACCTGATAATATGGACAGGGTTGGCCAACATTAATGTTTATGGAGGCACTGGCAAATTGATAATTGGGGAGAGCTGTCAATCTGGCAAGTCTGATTTCGATCTGTTTGTTTTGCCTGAAACAAGCTGTCGGCTGAGATACCTGTTGTCAGTGACTTTCCCACAGAGAACATAGGAGCACTTAGCCAAGCAAGTGCTCGTGTATGGAAGAAACAGCTGAATGAATGGTCAAGTTCTCGGTCAGCCATGTAACATTTATGGCCGACTTGATTTGTTCAGTACTGATCTGTCCCATTGTTAAGAGACAGTGAAAACTGATTAGGCGGTCTAAAAATGAACCGCTATGATAAATGTGTTGCATGTAGCTTAACATGTGAACAATGCAGACCTTCTAAGCTTAGGCCATATAGTCCCTGGTGAACAATAATATCTATAATAACAAATGCACTGTATGTAAGAATGCTGACACCGATTGTGAAGGTGGAATCTACGAGAACTGGTGCAAACTCAAAGCAATAATGTAAATCTATAAAGAATAGCATTCTACAGGATTCTAATAAGATAAGAAAATATTTTATTTGATAAACATTGTTAAAATTGAAGTCCTCTAGAACGCTATTCTTTCTAGATTTACACCATTTAGTCTTTGGCACATTACTATCATATAAGTCTCACTTGTATTAAGACTTGCAAAACAATGGGCAGAAGGTTTTTAAATCAAATATATAAATATGGCACAAGTAATGAAACAGTATTTTGATGCAAACTGAATTCTTGGCCATTTGGCTATACACACACACACACACACGGGAACATACCAAAGACTTCTGGCAAGCTCACATAGCCTCGATAGAGCACAAAAAATGTGAGGAATATGGCAGACATATAAAACACAATGTCTCTCAGAAAGGGCCGAGAAGCAGCTGTAAATGGCTTCACCAATGCAATGCTCCCGGCCACCACAGTGGTGACAAACACACCAGCACCTGAAACAGATAGGGAATCACAATGGTTACTGATACATTATACTACATGTACACGTTAGGCCCCTTCACACCACGGTTTGTTCCGGTCCGTGGGGATCCTGATTTTTGCAGAACCACACGGACAGGAACGGATTTGTAACTCCGGATGCCATGTCTGCGTTTGGATTCAGGATTTTGATGGATCTGGACACAGAAAGAAGGGAGGAGCAAAGCCTGCAAAGCACAAGCAAGTATGTCGGGGCTGTACTTTCGCTATGCATGTACCGTATATACTCGAGTATAAGCAGAGTTTTTCAGCACAATTTTTGTGCTGAAAAGTGTCCCCCTCGGCTTATACTCGAGTCAGCATTATGACAGTGGGGAGGGGATAGGGGAAGGTGGGAGGTAGTGGGGCTGGAAGAGGCAGTAGGTGGCTGCAGTAGGAGCAGGAGGTCACGTGATCTCGCTCAGTGTAATGTAATATGCACTGCATCCCCCTCTCCATCAGCGGCGGGAGGGGGGGGGGGGGGGGGACAGTGGCGCCTACTACATTACATTATGCATACTCGACCCCCATCACTGGTATAGGGCCCCATGCTGATGGTCACAATAAAACATTTGTTTTAACTCCCCTTTCTGATGGTTCTCTGCAGGCTCCGTGCATCCTACCGTTTTAATCATGTGACCGGTGTAGCGATGACGTCACTGCGGCGTCGGTCACGATTAGAAGAGGAATGACCGGAGGACGCACGGAGCCTGCAGGGAATCGTCGGACAGGGGAGTTAAAACGGATGTTATTTTATTGTGAGCACCAGCATGGGAGCCATATACCAACGATAGGAGCCCATATACCAGTGATAGGGGCGCAATACCAGAGATCAGGGCTATATACAGTAATGAGGAGATATAAACCAGTGATAATGGGCTATATACCAAATGATGGAGGGCGCTATATACCAGGATGAGGGGCTGCTGCATTTCCCACCCTAGGCTTATACTCGAGTCCATATGTTTGCCCAGTTTTTGGGGGTAAAATTAGGGGCCTCCACTTATACTTGGGTCAGCTTCTACTCAAGTAAACACGGTACATACAGTGTGGAAGCGAAATAAGAGAAAGCAATGGTATTAAAAGAAAAAAACAAACAAAAAAAAAAAAAAAAAAAAAAAAAAATAAAAAACTCACCTCTCCACAGAGTGCCCCAGGAAAACGTCTGATCGCTAAAAGGACCCGAATTAGATGACCGGGCAGCAACCAGACCAGCTGATGTGTAACCTGCGGTTTAAATCAATCAGCTGATGCTGTCAAGTGACACATCAGCTGGTCGGGTTGCCGCCCGGTCATCTAATTAGGGTCCTTTTAGCGATCGGACGTCTTCCTGGGACAGTCTGCGGAGAGGTGAGTATTTTTTAATACCATTGCTTTCTTATATTTAGCTTCTGCAATGTATGTACATACACTGCTAAAGCGAAAGTACACACGTCACATGGGAACAGATCAGTGAATTTTTTTTCTGAGCATGATCAGTACACTAAAACCAGATCTGGGAAACGATCCTGTTTCCCGGATCTGACAACATAGACTCCCATGTTAAGTGCTCTGGACCACACTGGATTAGTCTCTCCGTTTTTTTTCACCAGAGCCAAAAAAAAAAAAAAAAAAAAAAAAAAAAAAAAGGAGCAGTCTCCGATTTTGGGGACGGGAAAAAAAAAAAAAAAAAAACACAAACAGATCCCGTACCAAATTCACACAAATGGATGGCCATTTATGACCAATGCAGCACCACAGGGATACATGGGAGGCAAAAACAGATCCTGTTCTATCGTTTTCAAAACGGACAGAACAGGATGCCAAAAAACGTGGTGTGAAGCCAGCCTTACACAATTTTGAATCACACAATAAGCCTATAGCTAAAAATAAATAATTATATATGCAATGTTATTATTTTGTAGTTCTAGACGTACCAAAAAGTGCACCTATAGCCAGCCCCGCCGTTCTGGAGTCGGAGAAAGCAGCAACAGCACTGAAAACATCAGGAGCCCCATTCCCAAAGGCTAGAAATGTGACACCATGGAGATCAACTGTTAAAGAAAAGTCATCTTCCAATTGTGAGATCTGAGTTTCTATAATTAAAATATGTAGAGACCAAAGTGGAACCTGTAGAGGAAGGGCAGAGCGCATGTTGCCTGTACTATTAGGAGCAGCCTGTGTGGCCTAAAGGGTATGTGCACACAGGGCATTTTTACTGTGGTCAAAAAGGTAACAAAACCTGTAGAGGTTTCTAGGATCTCTAGATTCCTTGGCAGATTTGCTGCATTTTTTTTAGCTGCGTTTTTGCTATAGACTGCAGCAAAAACGCAGAAAGAATTGACAATCATTCTTTTCAAAACGCAGCAAAACCTGGGGCGTTTGGTTTTTGTTCTCTGCAGAAAGTGTCAATGTGTGTAGACAGCTGTTCCCTAAAACACATAGGTTTTGCTGGAAAGTCCAAATGCAGGAATAGATTAGCATATATTTGGTAAAAACGCAGGTGCCGCCATGGCCTGCAGAGTTGCAATGGGAGACATTATTAATCAGTAATTGAACAGGAGCTGCCAGCAGCAGATCTTGATGATTTGCATGTCCAGAGAGGCAGAACAGTCCTTAGACAGTCACAGCCGCCACAGTTGTCGCTGTGATTTTCATAGCTCCACAACTATTCCTTCTTGATATACACACATTTTTATATTGCTGTATGTGAAGATCAGGAGCTTAAGTAGTTTTGAAATAAAGATTTACACCCCAGGGAGGGAAAAGAGGCAGCAGTTGTGTCTAGTTTCCGAACTGCTGTATTAGAAGGCGAAGACATATTCCAGCCTGCAGGATGCATTTTGTGAACTACTCACCATACCCAATGAATAAACCATTATATAAAGGATACAGCTACATTATGCGATAGCCTGAGTGTTTGAGAGATTGCAGACAAATTGGGACAAAAGCTGAAAAAAAAAATATTAAATAAAATTACTGTAGGTTAACATGGTAATACCTGACCAGGACAAAAATAACACACCTGGAACTTTTGAGGCAATAAATATCTAGAATTTACTCTAGTTTATCATGTTCAAGATAACCAGAAGAAACAGAGGTATATTGCTTAAAGAGGTTTTCCTCACAAACAAAGGAAAGTTTAAAGATTTTAATCATCAGATCTAGAAATAATTTTCACAATAGGATGTTAAAAAAACAAAACAAAAAAAACAAAAACAAACACAAACATGTTCTTGTACTGAGATGATCTTATGTATGCATCCCTGCTATATACTGTGTAATGGATGTGTCTGACTGTACAGGGACAAGGTCTGATCATACCACATCTCCTGTGCTGAGATAATCTTATATATGTGTCTGATTGTACAGGGACATGGTCTGATCATACAGGAGATGTGGTATCGGGGAATAAGGAAAGGAATATATAGATATTACAACATGGGATCATTGTTGATCCTTTTTTGTAAGGCAAAGCAGTTCTCCGTTTATAAAAAGTGTTTTACCTCAAAGAAAAATTGATTTTTATGTACTCACTGTAAAATAGTTCTCCGAGTCATCATTGGGGGACACAGGACCATGAGTGTTATGCTGCTTATCCCTAGGAGGTGACACTAAGCAAATGTGAAAACAGTTAGCTCCTCCCCTGCAGTATGTACCCACTGGCTGGGCCAGGCTACACCAGTTTTTGTGAACAAGCAGTAGGAGAATAAACAGAAGGAACATTGTAACCAAGTGCAAACATGCAACTAACTTTTCAAAAAACAAATGCCCATTGGGCAACAGGGTGGGTGCTGTGTCCCCCAATGATGGCTCACAGAAAACGATTTTACGGTGAGTACACAAAAATCTGTTTCTCCATCGCCTCATTGGGGGGGGGGGGGACACCGGACCATGGGACGTCCTAAAGCAGTCCCTGGGTGGGAAAAAAGGACCACAACCCAAAGAGCAAGGGTAGTCCCAATCTTCCTTGGCCACCTAATGAGATGGGTAGACGAATCCTTCAGGCGGTGGTTGCACACCTAACCTGGCATATTCTGAAGCCTGGGTATGGACTTTGTAATGCTCAAAGGTGTGCTAGTTAGACCAGGTAGCAGCTTTGCATACCTGTTCAGCTGAGGCCTGGTGCTGAACGGCCCAGGATGCCCCAATCACACAAGTAGAGTGAGCACAGAATCCACTGGAAATGGGAACAGACCTCAGGCGGTAGGCTTCCTGGAGGGTGGAACATATCTAGCAAGCCAAGGTAGCTTTTGAAGCTGCCTGCCCTTTCCGCCCGCAGATCTTTCGGAAGGACGAACAAAGTATCAGTCTTCCTGAAAGGGAGCTGTTCTGGTGATGTAATACCTGAGGCCCCTGACTAGGTCGAGAGTATGCAGTGCCTTTTCCACCCGGTGTACTGGGGCTGGACAGAAGGACAGCAAGACGATGTCCTCGTTGAGGTGAAAGGAAGAGGCCATCTTAGGAATGAAGGTGGGGGACTGGGCGTAGTACCACCTTGTCTTGGTGGAAAGAAAGAAAAGGCTCAACAGGAGAGTGCCGCTAATTCAGAGATGCGTCTAATGGACATAACTGCCACCAGGAAAACGACTTTCCAGGATAAGAGATAGAGAAACCTCTTAGGGGTTCGAAAGGTGCATTTTGAAGTACAGTCTGGTAAATGTTTGGCTAGACACTGGAGCTAGTCTCTAAGGGGAACTGTGTCTAATCTATAGATCAGGCAAAATTATTTTAAATGAGTTGGTTGTAGCTGCTAGAAAGCCTTGGGAGGGGGATGGGGGCCTTTTTTTCACGGCCGCACCTGCCGCAAGTGCCGAAACCGCACTTGCCGCACCCTTACCGCAAGCCCCATAGACATTGCATGGGGCTTGTCGCAAGTGTGCCGCAAGTGTGTCGGTTATGCGGTAATCGCGGCAGATGCGTTTTTTTCACCGCATCTGCCGCTATTTGAAAATACCGCTGATGTGAAAGGGCCCTTATACAACATATCTTTTCAGGACTCCACAGATAAAGAGGACACAAGTCCACCAAAGATTGGGAACCCTTACCAAGGAACATATTAGGAACAATATTTATGGACACTTGTACCATCTAGGTTTTAAAAGAACAAGAAATCAATGTCTAAGATTTTTGGGGTTTTTTTTAGATAAAATTTTTAATAATTTTAATAAACATCCGGAATGACGGTCAACTAGCATAATGATACTGTATTCATTTAAAGCCATTAATTAAGGGTTTTGATAGCGTAGGGCCCTTATCTACATATATTTTAGTGAGTTTTGAAGTACGTCCAGGAATAGAATGAGGTCCCATGAATCCAGAGGCCTCCTGTAAGGAGGGGCTAAGTGGGATACTCCCTGCATCAGTAGGTCTGGCTGATCGGGGAGACACCATGGGACATCTGCGATAATTTGTGCCAGGTCAGCGTACCAAGGGCATCTGGGCCAGTCAGGGGCTAGGAGTATGACAGGTACTCCTTCGGACTTGATTTTCCTGACTACCCTCGGGAGTAAGGAGAGGGGAGGAAAAATGTAAGGAAGACTGAATTGGCGACAAGGGCAGACTAGCGCATCCGCTCCGATGGCAATTGGGTCGTGTGATCGGGCCATGAATGCGGGGAATTTGGCATTCATCCAAGATCCACATCCGGAATCCCCCAGCAACAGCAGGTCTGGTGGAACACATCCGGATGAAGGGACCATTCCCCTATGGTGAGGTCTTGGTGGCTTAGAAAGTCCGCCCACCAATTCTCCACCCTTAGCATGTGAACCGCCGAGATGACAGAGTTCGTAGATTCGGCCCAGTGGAGAAGGCACGCTACCTCTAGTAGTGCTGCCTTGCTGTGAGTGCCGCCCTGGCGATTGATGTAAGCCACTGCTGTGGCATTGTCCGACTGGACGCAGATGTGGTGGCCCTCTAGAAGGTCATGAAAAGACTTAAGGGCTAACGTGATTGCCCGGATCTCCAGCAGGTTGATTGGCAAGGGTGATTTGCGTTTGGACCAGCGGCCATGGGCAGTATGTCTGTAAACTGCACCCCAGCCCAGTAGGCTGGGGTCCGTCATGAGGACCAACCAATCCATCTGGAGGAATAACCTGCCCTTGGATAGGGAAGCTGGTCTGATCCACCAGAGCAGGGCCTGACTGAGGGTGGCAGATAGAGGGTCTTGTCTAGAGAAAGAGGGCTAGTCACAGGCCTTAAGTAGGGCCAGTTGTAGTGGCCGAAGGTGAAATTTGGTGAATGGTACAGCTTTCATTGCGGCTACCATTTTCCCTAGGACTTTCATTCCGAAGCGTATGGCATGTGGGGAAGGGCAGAGAAGGGAGCACACTGCCTGTTGCAGTGCTGTTGCTTTGTCCTGAGGGAGAAGGATCAAACCTCGGCGCATGTTGAAGGTCATGCCCAGGAAGGTGATCGACTGGGCAGGAGTTGGTGATGACTGTCCCGTCTGGGCTGGCTAGTGAACCTGGCAAAGTGTCTACAGTTGTCTAGACACTTTCTGTACAAGCGCAAAGGAGGGGGCTTTGATTAAGAGATCGTCTAGATAAGATAGGAGGACTACTCCTCTGCGGTGAAGGATACTCATGGCCACTGCCATGACCTTTGTAAAGACGCTTTGGGGCGGTAGCGAAGCCGAAGGGCAAAGCTACAAATTGGAAGTGTTGATCTCGTACCACAAAGCGGAGAAATTGTTGGCGAAACTGAGCAATTGGGACATGAAGGTAGGCGTCCATTATGTTTATAGAGGCGTCTTCCTCCATAGACGCGATGGAGCGTAGAGATTCCATCCTGAACAGACGGATGAGAACATACTTGTTAAGGCGTTGTAGATACAGGATGGGACAAAGTGACCCGTCCTTCTTCGGAACTATGAAGAGGTTACAGTAGAAACCTCTGAAGCGGTTGGAGTCCACGGGAACGATAACTCCCGCTTGATGGAGCGAATGTATAGCCTAGAAGAAGTGGGGTCCTTAATAGGAGGAACCATCTGGTAGGGATAATAAAGTATTCGCAGCGAGGCGTGACACTGGCGGATCAACTTGGGGAGAGTCCGCCTAGTCTTTGGAAGTGTCAAGGCAAAGGGATAACGAGCTTCAATGAGCTTGTAGCTGGTGAAGAGTTTGTCAGGTTTTTCTCTCTGTTTTGACAAAATTGCCTAAAATTCTGGATGGTCCGCAAAAGACTTTGTGGTCTTTTGGCCCATTTAAAGGACACTGTGTGGTTCGGAGTTATGGGCGGTAAGTCGTCAACATTAAGTTTGTGGTTGACGGCGGCTATCAGGGAGTCAACTGAGGACTGGTCATCAGAGGAATCTGTGAGTTGTCCAGATTGGGTTCGGAGTCACCGTCTGGGGGCTTCTCAGATGGAGTAGAAAATGGTTCTTGATCACGAGATGACGATCTACGAGAGCCATGAGATGAAGTGGGTGACATGTTTCTGTGAGGCCTTTCTCTGAACTCCACCGCAGATGTGATGCATACTCTACTGTGGTGTAATGGGCCCTCTGATGAGCGGTCATCTGCGTGTATTCTGCCCTGGCAGTTAGTGCTGCTCGGGGAAGGGGGGGGGGGGGTACTGCATGGCTTGGACCAGGTTCTGGGACAGCTTTTCCATAGATTGTGACAGGAATAATGTTCAGTCCGGCGAACTCAGGGCAGCAGGTGCTGTGCTGGGGGCGGGCTCAAGAATCTCAAGAGAACAAAAAACGGAAAAAAAAAAAAAAAAAGGAGGGAGGTGCAGCCCTTATGGATCCCCGCAGGAGGGGGTATGTGGAGGTGACACTCCACGTTCCCGCCTGTTGGTGTTTTTGGGAGAGCGGTGCCTGAGGGAGCCGTTGCTCATCTATTATCATGAAGTGGATAAAAAAAAAAAAAAAATTCAGAAAACAAATATGAAGAGATGAGCCTCCTATGGACACCAAGCTAACACTGGTGTAGCCTGGCCCAGCCAGTGGGTGCATACTGCAGAGGAGGAGCTGTTTTCACATTTGCTTAGTGTCGCCTCCTAAAGATAAGCAGCATAACACCCATGGTCCTGTGTCCCCCAACGAGGCAACAGAGAAAGAATAATTTGTGATCTCGTGCGGTAATCTCTTCGTACCCTTTATAATCCACCTGTGTCCAATGTGGTATCATCAGCCCATTTTTCTGTACATTCAGAAACAGGAATTCAACATATTTGTGCACTTGCTATGTACAGATTACTATTTTTTTAAACATCCAATTGTGAAAATTATTGTTCTTCCAAGATCTATTGATTAAAATGAACTTTCAAATGAATTTTATTCGTGCAAAAAACCTTTATATGGAACTGAACATGTAAAAAATCCCCTTCAGAGAAGGTTAATAGTGTTCCGCAGCCACCTCTCCGAGGAGAGGGGGGCAATTTGAGGGGGAGGAAGAAAAGTTATTCCTCCTGGCAGCTTCAAGTTTTCAGTCAGAGTCATGGCCGACAGTTTGTCACCATTCTCTACTTATTGAGCGGCAGCTGTAACCACACGCCAGAACTGACTGACCGCTGTCTCAACATTGCATCAGTCCATGGCTGTTTGTCACAGCCACTGTTACAGCCACCACTCACAATACACAGAGCGGGGACAGAAACCAAGCTAGCTACAACCCTGTAACCGGAACCCCAATGCAGCCCAGGAAATGTAAAGTTTATTTCCTCCGGCAGTGGGGCTCTATGGTGGATGCAGAATGCCATTAACAGCATTTTTTTCCCTCTTCACATGACAGGTTCTCTTTAGATCACTTTATAGAGCTTTACATATAAAAAAGGTTCTCATAATCATACATGGGTACAATTGCAATGTGCTTGTAAAATATGCAACTTTACAGTTTAAATGTCATTAAAATTCCTCTAAGTACACAAGGGATTGTATCATACACTGTTTGTGGCCAGCCGCCATTTGTTTGAGAAGAATGGAGAAAGGTTAGATTACAAAGTATAGAAGAGGAAACTGTATACAATATTTCCTCAGCTCCTTATAGCATTACCATCGTTACAATCATAATGTACAGAATGTTATATAAATGATAAAGAATAAAGATCTGCTCTACACATATCCACATGGATAAAAAGATCAAGGACTCAGTCTGACATTCTAGTAATAATTATCTTTCATGACACAAGATATTGAAGCTTTAAAGGGAACCTAACCCCACAAACTGACCCCCCCCGTATCTTTAGACCTGTCCCTGCGCCCCCTCTTATCATTTCTAGCCATCCCTTTTGCAGAAAAAAAAAAAATCGATTTTGTAAAGTAGAAAAGAAGTTATATTTACCTCTGTCCTGTGTGAGTTCTCAGTTTCTGAATATAGTCTCAAAAGGCAGGCCTGTCTGCTGCTCCCTTGTAATTATGCACGCCCCTCTCTCCTTGCTAAGAGCCTGGCCGCCTCATGAAAGGGGTGTGGCTAATTCGCGTCATGTCATTAGCCCCGCCCCCTTTCATGATGCGGCCAGGCTCTTAGCAAGGAGAGAGGGGTGTGCATAATTACAAGGGAGCAGCAGACAGACCTGCCTTTGAGACTATATTCAGAAACAGAACTCACACAGGACGGACGTAAATATAACTTCTTTTCTACTTTACTAAATCGATTTTTTTCTGCAAAAGGGATGGCTAGAAATGATAAGAGGGGGTGCAGGGACAGGTCTAAAGATACGGGGGGGGGGGGGGGGGGGGGGGTCAGTTTGTGGGGTTAAGTTCCCTTTAAGAGGCTTACAATCATTAATGAGATATTCCCTGCAGTGGGGAAACTGGAGTGATGGGCCCGATGCAAAGTTTAGGCCCGGACCCCCACCCCTACCCTTGTCAGATGTATGGGCCCTGTGTAACATTCCAAATCCTATAAAGACTCATGAATTGACCCCTTTTCTCTTTCATTATGAATTAATGTCCCTCATCCTGCTATATATGGTCCTCCTCCTAGAATATGCCCTTATTGTGGAATATATGTCCCCCATGATGGTATATAAGGTACTCTTCCTCCCGCCACCATAGTCCTCCAATTATTATAACGCATCCCCATATTCCTCCATACATTACAATGTATCCCCATAGTCCGCTATATATTATAATGCATCCCATAGTCCCAGGGGTGAACCTAGCCTCTTTGCTGCCTGAAAACAGCACCCCCATAAACGCCGCACACGGGGCTGTCTTATTAGGTTGAGCAAAGAATGCGGGAGTAGGAAGGGAGAAGAGCATCACTGACCAACCGCTGCTCAGGAGAAACAAGGCTGGATGCCTGTATGTACAGAGGCGCGGCACTGGACCTGGTGTGTAAGATATGGCCAATCAGTCTTACAGCAGAGGGACAATGCATCCTGCACCATAGACATCCTCCTCAACTCCTTCAACTACCCCAGTACAGTATGATCCCCAACTATGACCCCCGCCCAGCCCTCCATTTAGTATAATGGCCCCCAACACAGCCCTCAAATAGACCTTCATAAAATATAAAGTCTCTCTTGTAGCCCTCCAAGTATTATCATGCTTTCCACAGAGCCCTCCAAATATTATAATGGCTTCCATGTAGTACAATTGACTCCATATAATATAATGCACCATCCATAGTATTCCACAAAGTATATTATGCACCCCCACAGACCTCCATATAGAATAATGCACCACCACAGTCCTCCATATAGTACAATACACCCCCACAGTCCTCCATATAGTATAAGGCACCCAAAAAGTCCTCCACATTGTCCTTCTTTATTATATTGCACATTATACACTGATGGGAAATATGTAAACTGATATAAAAAAGGTCTTTTCTCGCTCCTCCAGTCTCCTCAGCATCTGCTCTGCACGTCTCAGCACAGTGGGGCTCAGTGATGACATCATTGTGCCCAGTCATGCTGAGCTGCAGAGAGCAGTGGCTGGGACTCTAAAGAAAAACACTGCTGGCAGAGGCAGTTGGGACTATAGGAGTGGGAGCAGCATCACCATTGGTACACACGCCCAGCACACACGCAGCTCTGCTACATCCACACTGTAAATCCCTCCTGACCCCACACAAACTTCACCTCATCCAAGAACATGATGTCCTACACGGTGGAGTCCTGCATATACTGAGTAGCTGATCATATGATCCCCGACTCCTCCCCTCCATTGACATCACATGTCATGCAAGAACAGAGCAGAGTGTGCAGCTCTACAGTAGAGAAGAAAACCGGGTCACACTGCCGGGGGCAGCGCAACATGCCACCGGGGAGGAGGTAGAGACTACGGGCGCTGCAGCAGGAGGCCCAGCGCCCCCCCCCTGCCTACTGCACCTGGCGCAGATGCCCCGCCAGCCCCTCCCCCAGATACGCCACTAACTTGGTGGCAGCGGCGGCGACCAGGACTATAGGAGCAGGTGCGGCGTCTGCAAGGGTCCCCTCCACCATCAGGCACCCCTGTGGATGCCGCCCCGTCTACTAGCAGGGGTCGCCGTCTGAGGCAAACATTTCATGTTACCTCATGGATGGTGCGCCCCTGCATAGTCCTATTCATAAGGTATTCCCCATAGTCATCCAATTATAACGCACCCCCATTATCCTCCATATAGTATAATGCACCCCCATAGTCCTCCATACATTGTAATGCACCTCGATACACACTAATGCACCCTCATGGTTCTCCATATAGTATTATGCACCCCCATATAGAATAATGTATCCCATAGACCTCCATACAGTATAATGCAGCCCCCATAGTCATCCATAGAGTATAATGCACCTCCATACAGTATAATGCATCTCCATAGTCCTCCATACATTATAATTCACTTCCATATAGTGTAATGCAGCCCCCATAGTCCTCCATTTAGCATAACAGTCTTTCTTATAGCATATTATAGCCTCAATAATTCTCCATACAGCATAATGCAGATGCCCCCGATTCCCTATATGGTAAATGCAATCCCTGCCTGATCACTGGGGGGAGGTGGGGGGTGTTCAGCTGCTGAGACCCCCAGATTGCAGAGCTCTGTTCTGGGCCCCAGAATCTCACTGTCTGAGTCAAGTCATGACTAGAGCAGGGATAACACATGCTCAGTCTCCGCTTTATTCATAGTCTATGGATGAGCCAGAAATAGTCGAGCCCATTCCCATAAGCAGTAAATGGATCAGAGATGGAGCATACACAGCTACACTTCACTCAAAACACGACTCTACAGGACCCTGTTCCAGAAGCCAGTTCTTAGGATCACTGGGAGTTGGACTGCTGGGATCCTATGGATAGCAGACAACTTACAATTATAACAAAGGATTATGTCCACTATAGTATGTGGGGTAATATTAGCCCCCCTGCTGTGAACACTTTTCAATAGCCAAGTCAAAGATAAAGGTTATGTTTATGTATTGGCCAAGTTACTAGACCAAGATTCCAATAGATTAGAATAGCTATAATATAATTTAAACGAATGTGATCACTAAAACACTGTTCACATTCGTAATTAGTCTTCATTGCAGATGCTACCCTAACCAAAATATCAGGTTAAACACTACAGTCTTATCCAGAAAATCCTGGATGCAATGAAGGACACCTGACAGACCCAAAATTATATAGTCATCTCTAGCTTCAGTCATACTACTCATGTACTGCAGTTAATCCTGTCCTGCTCCAATGTGCACATCCACAGAATTAAAAAATGCATGCAAATATAAGGGAAGAATAGCCATCCTCAGACTATTCAAACAGTAAAATGAATCTGTCAGCAGGTATTTGCCATTTAATCTGAGCGTAGGGTATGAGAGCCCGATTTCATGGATGTGTCACTTATTACGTTGTGTTGTAGTTTCAAAACAATCAGTGTATTATCAGCAGGAAACAATCACTGCAGGACTAGGTCTCAGTACAAAGAAGTCAGGCTAATCTGTGTAACCCCAACTACTGACTGGTAGCTTACTGACAATTCAGTGTACAGAGGAAGCTGGGGTATTGGTCAGGTTATACACCGCACACAAGTCTTAGCTCTGATACATCTACATCATACAACACTACACCCAATCAGCCCAGTAAGTTGTACATTGCTGGAATCAGTGTTTCAAACCCCTATATTATGCAGTAAAAGATTGCTGACATTCCCATTTAACGTCAATCTGTACTTTCAAAAGGCCTTTGCAATGTTATTTGTCCTACAAATAGCGCTATTTTTCCCCATCAAATGCAGGAATGGAATGATGTAAAGACGGACTATACTCTCCTGGTGAGCCTGTACTTCTACCATTAGCACACTGACCGTGGAGTGTGGCTCAGGGGGCTAGGAGCAGCACAGCCAAGGTCTCAAATCAAGTGGAATATTATATTATTTATTCACTTATATAGCGCTATCAATTCCACATCATTATCGGTGGGTACTGTCACTACTGTGGGGGCACTAAAGCATTCAATAAGGAAAAAAAATTAGATCTGCAAACCTGTAGCAGCGCCCCCAAATAAAACCTCTCAATTTAGGATCAGCTTCCCTTTTGTCACATGGTAGACTACAACATTTAAAAATGGCAAATAAAAAGGTGTTCTGCTTTTATTGACTGTAAAGTGCTGTGCAATCTGTTAGCAGAACATCAATAAAAGTTATTATAGAATCAGGAGGGGACGGAGATACTATACTTACAATTTCTCTGCAGTCACTGCAAGAATTATGAAGAGGTAAAGGAGCCATAGGGCCTGGGGATTAAAAAAAAAAAAAAAAAAAAAAAAAAAGAAGAGTAAACTTTTAAAAAAAAAACTTGCAATACATGAAAGGCTAGTCCAAGTTATAAAAGAAGATTATTAAATCACACGTAATCCTTCATGCAACAAATTGGACACACAAAAACACCGTGGTGCTGTTAAAATTTAGTATGCTACAGTAGAGCATGTACATTATTTTTTTTATTTTTTTTTGGGGAGGAAGGTTAATAATTACAAAAAAATAAAGAAAAAAAATTTAAAAAAACCCACAAAACAGAACACACAGACCACATATAATCTGCATATGACTATCAAAGTTTGAACAAACGCCATCTCCTGGGGAGTATCAAAAAGAAAGTAACACATAGCTGATGTAGAAATGAACAAGTATCCCAATGGAGCTGATCAGTGCGTGAACATCAATTACTCATTGTGGGAACCAGGCCTTAGGGTATGAACACATGTTAAGCATTTGCTTTAGAAATGTTTGCATCTCTTGGCAGGATAAACCACACAAAAAAAAAAACAAAAAAAAAAAAAAGGTTTAGTGCAGATTTTTCCCCACCCTTCATATGGGCGAAATCTGCAGTAGCAAATGCTGAAATTGAAACTTGCAAGTGAAAAATACTCAACGTCAGGACACCCTTCAGGACACACTCCAGAGAAATCAAGGTGCACCGTATGCACACAGCCTTAGACAAAGGTTTAGGCTGGAATCACACTGTCCGTGTGATATGCGAGTAAAGGCCTAGTTACACGCTGCGATGTGGCAGCAATCCGACCAACAATGTGGATCGCTGCCACATCGTGAACTGATCGCTGGCGAGCTGTCACACAGGCAGACTCTCCAGCGACCAGTGGACCAGCAACATCATGGAAAAGAATAAAATATTCTTTCCACGATGTCTAGCTCCCGCTGCCAGGCTGCGGTAAGCAGGCTGATTACCATGGTAAACAGCGGGCATCTAGGCAGTGTGCAGCGCCTAGTTACCCGATGTATACCCTTGGTTACCAGCCTTCTCCGCTTACAGGCTGGTATCCAAGGTACACAGCGGGTAACTAGGGACAGCGCTATCCCTAGTTACCCACTGTGTACCTTAGATACCAGCCTGTAAGTGGAGATGGCTAGTAACCAGATTATACATCGGGTAACTAGGCACTGCCTAGATGCCCGCTGTTTACCATGGTTATCAGCCTGCTCCGCTTATTGCTGGTTGTTTGACCCCCGTCACACGCGCTGATGCTTGCTGACCAGCAGACGACCAACGACAGATTTATGGTCCTGGCCATAAATCTACGATCAACAACTTATTGTTAATAATTGTCACACACAATGAGGTTTCGACATCGCTGCAACGTCACAAACACAGTGACGTTGCAACAATATCATTAGCGATATTGTTGTGTGTAACGGGCACTTTAGTTGGACCGGTCACAGATGGTTAACTTGGAATGGCCTCCCGTCAGGACGGGAGTGTGGAGCTGCTTAGAAACACAAGCAGCTGACGCTCCCGTTCAGAGAGGGGAGGCCATTCCAAGTTAACCATCTGTGATATGTCCGACTTAGTCACATATCACACAGACCGTGTGATTCCAGCCTTAACCTGTGAATCAGAACCAAGCAGACAGCAACATGGTTCTACTTTGCACAGTGTAAGGGCTTCTGCACACATTCAATATTGTCCTCCATGCATTCTCTTGCAACTAGACAGATGTTCAAGTTGCACACAATCAGAAGCATGGCTTTAAATTAACAAAACAAAAAAAAAAACCACAAGCCAATAGTGCAGTGTTCCCCACCACCAGTCCTAAAAGAGACACCAATAGTGTATGTTTTCAGGATTTCGCCTAGCATTGCACAGGTGTTTTAATTATTCTCCATGTAGGTGATGGAATTATCACTTGCGCAATACTAAGGCAGCCCTGGAAGCATGTACTGTTGGGTGGGCCTTGAGGAGAGGAGTTGGGGGAACACTGCGGTAGTGACCCAAGTTGCTGGCAGAGACGACCTGGGTCTGCTATGCCTGCAGACATCCAATCACTGTGATCATCAATGCCAATAGACGTGTTAACACGGCTGATGCTTATAATCAGATTGAGCCAGCTCTTATGAAACCTGTTTCCTCCTTAGGCCATGTGCACACCCTGAGTATTTGATGAGTTTTTTACCTCAGGATTTGTGGACAAAACCAGGAGTGGAGCAATCAGAGGAAAAGTCTAATAGAAACACCTGCACCACTTCTGTATTTAATTATTCAGTCCTGGTTTTGGCTACAAATCCTGAGGTAAAAAACTCAAATACTCAGCGTGTGCACGTGGTCTTAGGGTCCCTACAAGCCACTGAGAAGCAATCATACAGGAATGACAGAAGAATAGCCAGTGCCAAACAACCAGTCAGTTACTTGAAGCATGTAAACCTTTACCATGCCCACATACTTACATATAGGAAGATTGCCAATGGAAACAGTTGTGGAGGAAAGCTGCAGAACGCAACATCCAGGTAACTAATGTATCCATCATTGTCACTGCAATCTGAGGTGTTCCTGATAAAGTCACAGCGAAGGGAATCATTTAGTGTCCCCACTGCCTGGCACTGTAAATAATAAGTTATTATAGTTAATCATCTGCCCGTCCTGATCAGATTTCTCATTTCATTTTCAAACAAGCTTGTCACAAGATTTAGTTAAATCAATTTACAGCACTCCAACCTATAAAGAAATAAAGATCATAAAAGTCATGTACAGCGTAGCGAGTTTACATCAATTTGCTCTACAATAGAGAGCACGATTTGTACTGGTTTTAATGACAAAAGCTTGTGTTGCACGTGCACAAACTAAACATTAAAAAGGTGACCATGTTCACGAGATTGCTGGCAACACAAGTGTCTCCTCGGCCAAGAATTGTAGTGTGGTCAATAGGGAAAAGGGAGAAAACACTTCTACCTCATGCCTCTTGGGTTGGATTATCACCTCAAAGAAGAAAAGGGTAGGGTATCCACATCAGGAAGCCCCTCTCATCCAGACACTAATTGGTCAGCAGGACTACTTTATTTGCCATTCATTTTTGGAAATTTTGAGCCAAGAGGAAAAAGGTAAGGAAGCAACATCTGTAGGCAATATAAGCAGTAATGCTGTATACAGAAATAAGATCTGTAAATCATACAACTGTCATAATACAGAAAAGCTGTATAATTGCATACATGTATTTATTTTTGGTGCTGAAGTAACGAGAAAAAAAAAAGTATGGAGCTAAAAATCATGTCAGTGTATTTAAATACCAAAATATGGCAGATCTTAAGCTGCAGATGTGTCAGAGTGAAGTAGAAAGCCATCATTGGAGAGTCATTAGATCTGTACTCACTTCAGCTCCCTCTGCGGTGAGGTTCCCATGTCTGTCGGGAGTTGGAAGGTTCCAGTGCAGTGGGAAGTTGACGACTTCTTGACTTGACGATGTAATAGTCGGGAGCCATTGTGAAATAGTCAGGGGCATCCTAGGCATTTAGAAGAACAAAATATCACAAAAATAAGTAGTTAAAAATGCTAGATTCTAAAGAAATCCTTTTACATTCTGGGGGCACATGTCAGTCCTCCAGTGTCACAGCAGACAGCTAATGTCTACATAGCCTTCTTCCTGTGCTCGGCAGAACATATATATGGCTTTCCTGAAGCAGAGTCATGTGATGTAGAGGAGGAAGTAAGAGTCACATTATAAAGGAATTCACTTAGTATGTCACTGCCAAACACTGTCACTGGACAAAAAGAAACCACAAGACAGAGCCCCATCATGTGCCCATTGTTTAGGTCTAGTAACTGCCAGGGTAACAAACAGTGCCAGGTTCTATAGATGGAGCTGTATTACAAATCAGGATAAATGAATAAAACTAAGAGTGGTCTGAGGAAACTACAGAATTATACCAACAGAGTAGAGAAGCGCCCCATTAGAGAGGGCACCTTGACTGAATTAGTGTTGGGGCATAACTTGAGCCCGATGGACCCCGGTGTATTAGGACGCTGCCTCATACCCCTGCATATAGTATCATGCAGCCTCATATCATATGGAGGGGATTATAGTATAATGCACCATGCCCCCATAGTCTTCAAGCCACTGTGTACTCACCGATTAATAAACGTACTCACCTATTCTTGGTTCCCTTCTGCACCAGTCTCCCGGCGAACGTACTGCAGCTCTTCACATCTCAGCACAGCGGCTGCACTGTGTCATGCATCAGAGCCCAATTACAGCGGGAGAATGATGGAGGGAGAGCTCCCTCTAATTATTGAGCTATGGGAGTTGTGTTAGAGCAGAGTATGCCATGGCCAATTCTCCATTCATCTCCCCCTACCGGCATGTGGACTTGGACCTGTGGGACATTTATAGCCAATCTAGTGGAATAAAAACACAACTTAATATTAACAATGTAAATTGTGGCCACATGGTCTGCTGCTCAGTGACCTTGATGCAAGTCTTTGTGGATGCACATCCATGTGTGGCAGGCACTGGGGGTCGGTGGGCCCCTGTACCCCCAGACTTGGTCGCAACCCGTCCAACCGTTACGCTTCAGCTTGCGGCTCCAAGCTCCCCTACACATTTACTAATACATTGCATTTATCACAAAGCTCTTGTATCTCAATGCCAGACTTTGGTCTAGGAAACAGGTTCTGGTACAATGTGTGCATTTCTTGTCCTGTCTAGGCTTGCTATATATTTAAGATTTACATTGGTAAAATTAAGTATTTTTCTCTTTAAATTAAATGTCCACTAGATTAGCCATAAATGTCCCACAGTTCCAGGTCCAGACCCTGGATGCAGTGTAAAAGTAGCTGCCTCAACAGTGAGGATCAGTGTTTGGGTACCATGAATTTAATAAACTGGGATTGTTTAACAGCAATTACCTATAGCATACATGATGTAAAGAAACAAATTGACTAAATACAAAAATATTTAGTGTTTGTTAACACCATATAGTAATATCTTATCACAGAAAGAACTAACAAACAATCTAAAAGTTCAAGCTGGTGTAGTTGTCCTGCCCGACAGAGCAACGTGTTGGGGTGGATGAGTCAGCCATCTAGTGTGAGCCACCTCAGCACATATAGCTTCTGCTTATCAGTATGGTTTCACCATAGTATATACCTACTTGTTTTAAATCATCAATCATTTCACAAAAATTATATTCTTTCATTCACACAGCATTTAAACCTTTAGTTAAATGTTGTTTATTGACCCCAATAGTTTGTTTTTGTCACATTTCCGCACATATGGAAGGTAGGTAGCCATCTGTCTCTGAAGCCCCTCGCTCAGTGCATTGTGAGACGCTGCAGACTACACGTGCCACAGTGAGGTGGTTGGGGTCCCATGGACTGATATTTTGGTGTGATATACTGAAGGTTTAGTAGGGAACAGATGTTTGAGTATATCTTTTAAAAATATCCTTTGTGTACGATCCAGAAAAAAAAAAAAAAAAAAAAAAAAAACCAGACCCCATGTAGCTATACAAGTGATTCAGCACGGTAACCGTACATTTAAAATACATCATATTTGTAAAGCTATACATTTACGGCCCCTTTCACATCAGCGTTTTTTTTCAAATCGCAGCAGATGCGGTGAAAAAAACGCATCTGCCGCGATTACCGCATACCGGCTGCGGTAAACACCATACAAGGTATAGGCGGACTTGCGGCAGGTGCGGTTTTGGCAGTCAGCCGCGTTTTTTTTTCGCGGCTGCACCTGCCGCAAGTGCAAAACCGCACTTGCCGCACCTGCCGCAAGCCCGCCTATACTTTCTATGGGGCTTGCCGCAACCGCGCCGCAACCGTGCCGCAAGTGCAGCCGGTATGCGGTAATCGCGGCAGATGCGTTTTTTTCCACCGCATCTGCCGCGATTTGAAAAAAAAACGCTGATGTGAAAGCACCCCAAGCTGGGGCTACTTGGCAACTGTTGTGTGGCCAAAGTTACCTAGGTGTTGCCTTTACATGGTGAGTACAGACGATTGGAGGTGGAAAGGCTCGAATTATGACCGGACAGTAGCCTAAGTTGCACACGCTCCAGCTGTGTCAGTTTTTTGCTATTTGCTGTTGCAGCACTCTGGGGTGAGGGTCGACTCCATCCATTATGGTGGGTTTACACACACCAATCATTGTATTCAATCTCTGAACCAATCTCTGGTTGCAGTGAAATCATGGACAGATTGCTCCATGTTGTACACAGCCACAAAATGGAACTATGTGTCCATGATTTCACTGCAACCAGAGATTGGTTCAGAGATTGGATACAATGATTGGTGTGTGTAAACCCACCATGAGTCCTTCACTGCGATGTAGCAGTGACACCTAGCCAAAAGCCATTTTACCTCCAGCTTTCTTCATATAAAAGCAGAATAATTCCCTGTGATTATTTGCGAATTGTTGCTTTCATCCAACAACCCCAGGGCATAATTTTAGGTTTCTTACGCCAATTTTTCCTGGCAATTTGTGGATCAAAAACAATGGTACATTGAAAGGAGTAGATGTCCAACACTAATAACCATCACAAGGAGATTCAGAACACCATGAAATCCAAGCCTCAAAGTATACAGTACGAAACAAGCATTTAACAATCAATTAAACTGGTTTGCTGCAAAAGGAAAATAATTTAACTGTCTGTACCAAGCCAGCCTCATCAGCTTTACATCTTATGGCGGGTTTACACGCCGCGATATCGGCGTCCAACTCCGATCCAACTCCGACAAAAAGTCACGTGGTTCGGGAGTTGGACCTGATATCGCTCGCGCGTCGTATGGTTTGAACGTACAATGCGATGTTGGAACGATGCCAAAACGATATCGGGGTTGAATGAGCGTGCTCTTCAACCGCCCGATATCGCATGGCCGTTGTAGCTGCATCGTCCCGTGTGACAGCCCAACTCCGATCTGTACGCCGACGCTACCCATAAATTCCCATGTTAAAATGGTCGTTACTGGGTTGGTGGGCATACACATCGGAGGGACGTTGTTTCCCCGATATCGCAGCGTGTAAACCGGCGATGCGATATCGGGAAAAGCACTCAAAAAACGCGCGCTCCCGCGCCGCTGCCTACGATATCGCCCCGATATCGTGACGTGTAAACCCGCCATTAGGCTAGTCTCACACTTGCAGTTTTTTTTCAAATCAGAGAAGATAACGTTTTTCAGGAAAAAAAACAAATCTGTCAGGATCCAGTTTTTTGCCCATTCATTTTAATGTCAGGTAGAATCTTGTTGCTTTAGGATGCTACCTGACACCGTTAAAGTGAATGGGCAAAAAAACTGTATTCTGAAATGATCAGGTTTTTGCTGAAAAAAGAGAATTTTGTTTACGTACCGTAAATTCTTTTTTCTTTAATCATCAATGGGAGACCCAGACAATGGGGTTTAGGGCACTGCCCTCCGGAGGTCACACTAGGTACTACAAGTTTGTAGACACCGCCTCCTCCGCTTATAAACCCCTACCGCAGGGAACATCCTCAGTTTGGTCCATAAGCTGCGAGGAGAAAATAAACCACACCCGAAACATCGGGAAGAATGCCGTGCACAGACGGTTCAACAACCCGGCAAACACTGTCTCAACAGAGAGCAGAACAAATGCAAAACATGCAAAGGAACAACTGGGTGGGTGCTGGGTCTCCCATTGATGATTAAAGAAAAAAGAATTTACGGTACGTAAACAAAATTCTCTTTTTTCTGGTCATCATAATGGGAGACCCAGACAATGGGGATGTCCTAAAGCAATACCCCAGGGCGGGAAGAGTTCCTCAACAAGACGGATAACACATGGTTCCCTTCAAAGGTGGGCAACCGCCGCCTGGAGAACCCGCCTGCCCAGACTTGCATCCGCAGAGGCATGGGCATGCACCATATAGTGCTTAGAGAAAGTGTGCAGGCTGGACCAAGTGGCCGCCTGACACACCTGTAGAGCAGACGCTCGATGTCGCAAGGCCCAAGAGGCACCTACAGCCCTGGTAGAGTGAGCCTTCAATCCCACCGGGAGAGGCAAACCAGAGGACCGGTAAGCCTCTTGAATGGAAGCCTTAATCCATCTGGCCAAGGTTGACTTCGAAGCCGCGGACCCCTTACAGCGACCTGTCGTAAGAACAAATAAGGAATCCGAACTCCTGAAGGAGGCGGTCCTGGACACATAAATGCGTACAGCTCTCACGAGATCCAGAGTATGGAGGTCGCGCTCCACCTGATGAACGGGAGCGGGGCAAAATGATGGGAGAACAATCTCCTGGTTCAGGTGAAAAGTTGAAACCACCTTCGGCAAGAATTCTGGCCGTGGGCGCAACACCACCTTGTCTTGGTGAACCACCAGAAAGGGTGACTTGCACGATAGTGCAGCCAATTCTGAGACCCTCCTTAGAGACGTAATCGCCACCAGAAAGGCCACTTTCTGGGACAGACGAGATAGAGAAACATCTCTCAACGGCTCAAACGGCGGTTTCTGTAATGCCGCCAGGACCATGTTAAGGTCCCAAGGGTCCAGAGGTCTCTTGTAGGGCGGAACCATCCGCGACACCCCCTGCAGAAATTGACGCACCTTCGGGAGGAACGCCAATCGCCTGTCAAACAGCACCGAAAGTGCTGACACTTGACATTTCAAAGAGCCAAGGGATAATCCCAACTCCAAACCCGACTGTAAGAAAGCCAACAACGTCGGGATGGACAAGGGCCAAGGAGACCGTCCACCAGAGGCACACCAGGTAAAAAAGATCTTCCACGTCCGGTGGTACATCTTCCTGGAAACAGGCTTCCTAGCCCGATTCATAGTGGCCACCACTGTAGGGGAGAAACCCCTAGATGTCAGGAGCCAGGCCTCAAGAGCCATGCAGTCAATCTGAGGGCCCTGGAATTGAGGTGGAAGAATGGGCCTTGTGCGAGTAAATCTGCGCGTTCTGGAAGAGCCCACCTGTGTCCGCCTGACAGGTGCCACAGGTCCGGATACCAGGACCTCCTGGGCCAATCTGGAGCCACTAGAATGGCTATCCTGCACTCCGACCTGATCTTCCACAGGACCCTGGGAATCAGAGCCAGAGGAGGGAACACATACGGCAGTTGGAAGCTGGACCAACTCAGTATCAGAGCATCCGCCCCCAGGGACTGAGGATCCCACGATCTCGCCACGTACTGGGGCACCTGATGATTCAGCCTTGAGGCCATCAGATCCACGTCCGGAGTGCCCCATCTGCTGCAGATGTCCCGGAAGACGTCTGGATGCAGGGACCACTCTCCGGCGTCCATCCCCTGCCGGCTCAGGTAGTCGGCCTCCCAGTTCTCGACCCCTGGGATGTGAACTGCGGAGATCAAGCAGTCGTGTTCCTCCACCCACGATAGGATGCGGTGGACTTCGGCGAGGGCCTGAGCGCTTCTGGTCCCTCCCTGATGATTTATGTAGGCGACGGCCGTCGCATTGTCGGACTGTACCCGAATGGATCGTCCTGCCAGGAATTTCTGAAACGCCAGGAGCGCCAGATAGACCGCCTTGATCTCCAGGACGTTGATCTGCAACGTCGACTCCGCCTGAGTCCAGAGGCCTTGAGCCCTGTGGTGTAAGAACACCGCGCCCCAGCCCTTCAGACTGGCGTCGGTGGTCACCACTAACCAAGAAGGTTTGAGGAAGGATCTTCCCCGTGACAAGTGACGTGGCTGTAGCCACCACTGCAGGGAGTCCCTGGTCGGTTGCGATAGTGCCACCAACCGATTCAGAGAGATCGCTCTCTTGTCCCACCGGCGAAGAATCTCCAGCTGGAGAGGACGGAGACGAAACTGTGCAAATGGCACCGCCTCTATTGCCGCTACCATGCGTCCCACCAGTCTCATCAATTCCCGAAGGGATGAGTGAGGTGACAGGAGAACGTGCTGTACTCCTGAGTGGATCGCCAGCTGCTTGGCCTGAGGTAGGGACACCAGGGCTGAGTCCGTGTGGAAATCCATGCCCAGATATGTCAATGACTGGGTCGGAACCAGGGTCGACTTCTGAGTATTGAGAAGCCACCCGAACTGTTCCAGAGACCTCATGGTCGCTTCCAGGCTCACCCGACAAAGGTCTTCCGATGGCGCCCTGACCAATAGGTCGTCTAGATAGGGTATGACGGCGTGACCCTGCACATGCAGGAGAGCCATCATAGATGCCATCACCTTCGTGAACACCCTTGGTGCAGAGGCCAACCCGAAGGGTAGGGCCACAAATTGGAGATGTTCGTCCCCCACTGCGAATCGTAACCAGCGTTGATGAGCCGGTGCAATGGGCACGTGAAGGTAAGCGTCCCTGATATCGATGGACGCTAGGAAGTCCCCCTGCGACAGAGCCGCGATAACGGAACGTAGGGATTCCATGCGGAACTTCCGCACCAACACGTGACGGTTGAACAATTTCAGGTCTAGGACCGGTCGAAAGGAGCCGTCCTTCTTTGGGACAATAAAGAGGTTGGAGTAAAAACCCCTGAACCTCTCTGCCGTGGGCACTGGGACCACTACTCCGTCTCTGCGGAGTCCCTCCAACACCCGGAGAAAAGCCTGAGTCTTTTCTGGGGATGGAACAGACCGATGGAATCGGGATAATGGTTTTGACGTCAGCTCTATCCTGTAACCTCGCGAGACTACGTCTCGAACCCACTGATCTTGAACGTGAAGTAGCCACTTGTCCTGAAAGCGAGACAAGCGGCCCCCCACCTGTGGGGAGGCAGGATGAAAGAGTGAGTCATGTAGAGGCGGGTTTGGGGGTGGTAGTTGCCGCCCCCGCCGGCTTCTTTGGACGACTCTTGGAGCGCCACTGAGAAGCGGGCTTGCCCCCTCGGTCCGTGCGAGCGGACGGTGCTGATGACTGTGAGCCGGACCGAAAGGACCACTGCTTTGGGTTCCTCTTAACGGTATACCGTGGCTTAGGCTTATTCTGCGGTATCTTAGACTCAGCAGAATCCTTGATCAGCTTGTCCAGCTCTGTGCCAAAGAGTCTGTCACCAGAGAACGGAAGATTCTGCAGAATCTTCTTAGATGTGGCATCTGAGTCCCAAAGACGCAGCCACAACAACCTGCGGATCGCTATCGCATTGGCCGAAGCCACAGCTGAGCGAGTGGCAGTTTCCAGAGACGCCGTCCTGGCGTAGTCCGCATAGGCCCTTGCTCTCTCAGTGAGTGCCAGGACCTCCGGACTGGACCTTGCCAGGTCAGTGATACCATCCAAGCAGGTAGTAATCGCTTGTAAGGTCCAGACCGTGGCAAAATTAGGGGCAAATGAAGACCCCACAGCCTCATAGGAAGACTTGGCGAGTTGCTCGACCTGTCTATCAGTAGCATCCTTCAGCGAGGAGCTATCAGAGGCAGAGAAAAGGGAGCGTGCAGCAATTCTAGTCATGGAAGCGTCCACCTTTGGAGACTGCGACCATTCCTGAAGCACCTCCTGGGGGAAGGGGAAGCGATTGTCCTTAGGTTTGCGGACATAGCGCCGCCCAGGATGTAACCTGGGTGCTCTAACCACCCTTCCAAAATTAGTGTGGTCCATGAAGGATCCACTTGGTCTAGCCTCTGGCCGCAGCCATTGATAGACCTCCTTCGGGTGCACGACAACCTCTTCAGGGGAGTCACGAGACGCAAGGTCTCATTGATGGAGGACACCAGATCCTCCACCCCGTCTGGAGGTTCAGACACAGACACAGACCCGAAGTTTGAACCCCCATCATCTTCCTCACCATCAGAGGAACGCTCCTCCTCAGAGAGAGCCTGGAGCTCGGGTGAATCCTCACGACGAGCCCGCTTAGGGGGTCTCACAGCAGAAGAGGGAGACACCCGGGGGTAACTGGAAGGAGTAGCTGGGTTTTCCAGTCTCCTATGCAGTGCCTCCAGTGACTGCGACATGGAGGACATCTGGGACAGCAGGGATTCATTGATCCTATTCTGCGTTTCCCATGGCCCTTGGATTACCTGAATCTCAGGGTATAGCACCGGAGCTGCTGCTGCCTCAGCTGAGCCAGCCCGGGCTTCTGGGCGTCCGCAGTTATTGCAGGACCCCTCCACCAACGTTCCCTTGCAGGTAGCACAGGTAATGGTGTTATCCGCCGCCTTAGCAGCATGCTTCTTAACTGAGGACATATCCACAGTAGGGGTTGAGGCCAAGGCCAATAGACAAAACAAACCAGGAATCCCGGTGGCTTACCGACCGCAGTAACGCGGTGGGAGGAAGCGGTGTGTGTGTGTGACCTCCGCGAGTTCCGGTCTCCCTCTGAAGTGCAGACACGTGCTGCCGTAGATCCCAGCCGGGAAGTGAGAGAGAAGATGGCCGCCGCCAGCACAGACGTGGGCGGCGCCGGGAACACGCGGGAAGCACACGCACACGCCCCCCGGTGACGTCACCGTAAGGGCTGCCTCTCCTCCTCCAAGCAGCCTCTGTAATGGAGGTGCTGGAGCCCGCAGCGCGGGAAAACAGTGCGAAATCATCATGCACACATACCCAGACTGTCATCACATACCAACATGCACAGTCTACGGCCTCAGCCCCTGTGACACACAGGGCGGTCAGCCAGGGTGACCCCAGCACAGGGTACACCGCCAGATCCGCAGACCCGAGGGTAACGCGCGGTCTGAGTGTCAGGACACATAAAATGCCAGACACTACCCCCAGGCACACAGGAGACACAGAGTGCCTCAGTGCCGGTCCGGTCTGTAAGCACCATTTAGGGAGGCCTCGGACGGGGGTTCAGCCCAGTCCGGAGTGTAAGCACCATTTAGGGAGGCCTCGGACTGGGCTGGCTCCAGTCCGGTCTGTAAGCACCATTTAGGGAGGCCTCGGACTGAGCGGAGCTGTGCAAGGCTCCCATCTCCCACTCTCCAGAGCCCCCCCAGAGAGGGATGGAAAGGAGCGCAACAGCGTACCGGGAGAACACAGAGTGTCCAGGCACTAGGCCCTCCGGTACCTCCACCAGCGTGTGCCACAAAGGGTGAGCGGGGAGGCTGTCGCAGGTCCCGACTAGGACCATATTACCTTGTCTTCAGACGCCATCACGTAAGTAGTGAGAGTGCAGTGAAGTGCAAGCAAAGCGTGATCCTCCGAGCACACTAAGTTTAAAACTGAGGATGTTCCCTGCGGTAGGGGTTTATAAGCGGAGGAGGCGGTGTCTACAAACTTGTAGTACCTAGTGTGACCTCCGGAGGGCAGTGCCCTAAACCCCATTGTCTGGGTCTCCCATTATGATGACCAGAAAAACCTTATATTCTCCGATTTGAAAAAAAAAATGCTAGTGTGAAACCAGCCTTAGATTAACTGTGGCGCCCCACTATGTAGGTGCCACAAAAGGAGTGCTACACCCATAAAAGCGGTGTAGTCACCCCACTGCAAGTGGAACTATGGCCAGCAGGTGGAACTCTAGAACTCACACCCCACACTAGTCAGCAGGTGGGAGGGAATATAGTGACCTCCAGGGGGAACTAGTGAGGGGCAAGACACAGTCAGCAGTCTAGATGAGTTAGAGTCCGGCAGCCGGCCTGGAGGGAGCAAGGAGGGTCTCCTCGGCTGAGGGACCCACGGAACCAAGAGAAGTACAGATCCCAGAAGGAAGGGAAGAGAGAAAGAGACTCAAAGAGGGAGTTCACTCTAAGTGGGGAATCGAGTAACCAGAGAGTTTGCCCCAGGAAAGAAACCGGGTACCGGAGCCCGCCCTGTAAGTTCCTATAAGGCTCACAGAAATCCAATGACCGGGGAGGTCTATAGATACAGCCCCGACTCCCAAAGAGCCCAGAAAGAGGGGAGCCAGGAACAGCAGGACACTCTAGGATCCAGAGAAGGTTCACCCGATGGGTATAAGGGAGTGGAGAATGAAGAACAGCAGGAGGTCGGACTAGTCTTTAAGAAGTCAGACTTCACCGCCACTGGGAGGCAAGGGAAAGGAAGGAACAGGAACGGCACACAGTGAGGGATCCATCTATCAGCCAGAAATTCCATTTGCAGCACCCGTAGCATTTGTCGTTATAACATCTACTGCACTGAAAGGCTGTAATGATGACCGAAGGTTTTCCAGTAAAGTACCCGGTGAAGTGAGCTATTGCCTCTGCTGCATCCTTTCTAGCATGAACTGTTTTTCCCACAGAATCGCTGCCCTGGCGGTCCAGTCCTGCCTGCGGGGGACTACACCATCATTGCCGCCATGCCATTGACCACCGGAGCACTGTAGCAGCGCTGGTGAGCATCACCAGGTACTGCAGGTGGCATCACGAACAAACTATTTTATTTTTGCCCCTTATTCATTGACCACCATGGCCACAGCCTCAGGCAGCCACCCGTGACACCCCAGACTGAGCCCGAGACCCGAGTACCCTGCCCTGGGTGCGTCATGAACCATTACCAAAACGTCCACTGTTGCATTGTTTGGAAAGAGGACACTCCATGAAGTATGGGCGAGGTAATAACCCTACACCGTACATCTGAAAGGTAACGTGTGCCGATAGCCAGTCTTCACACAATACAGTCATACCTTTCTGCTGTAAAACAATTTAGTACAGTGTATTAAGCAGGGCTGTGGAGTCGAAGTCCATTTTGGTGGAGTTGATATAAAATGGACAAAGTTGTAAAATATATAATGAATTGGGTACAGTAGTTCAATGCAATATATAATGAGTATTATGAATGTTCTAAATATCTTGATTATTGTTCACTTTCTGCTACCAGAGTTGGAGCCAGGGAAATTGAGGAGTGGGAGGTTTGGCTTACAGACTCAACAGTACTGGTATTAAGCAAGCAAATGGTTTTACTGGTCAAGGGTATAGTGTCATCTCTCAATAGCTAGGTATCAAATTCCTTACCCAAGGTTGTGTCAGCACCACTGGTGGATAATCTTAGAAGGAAAAAAAAAAAAAAAAAAAAAAAAAAAAAAGTGAACTCCCCCTTGTTTCTTTTTATTCAAAGCAGGTAAAATAATTTCTTATATAGCAAGATGATCATTGCTCCAGCGCCACCGCTCTTATCTTCAGGAAAAGCTGAACTGGAATCAGTCACCACCGTCATGAGACATTATATGGACAGGCATTTGGGTGCTGGGCACAGAGCTCAGAGGGCCGATAGTGAGAGACATCTTATTTATAAGATGGCTCAAAGGTTGCTATAGGTTGTGATGTGTGCTGTGCCGAGTAGGAACACAATAATGCAAAACGTATTAACAAAAAGGTGCGAGGAAGATGCTTATTTCACCCATTGTATGATAAAGGGTGAAGCTCACACGTACAGCACATACTGGGGGTGGGTGCAAGAGTGATCAAGCCTGAAGCAGATATATTTTACATCTTCATGAGATCTCTTAAAATGACATTCACAGGACCAACAAAGCGTTACACTGGATTTCCTGCAAGTGAATAGGCAGCAGAGAAGCTGTTTTCACGCCGCAGGAACTTAGCCTAAACTTGGAAGCGACCAGATTTAAAGCTAAACCGCTGTGTTTGGACTGTAACAGTGGGAAATGGGTATCTGCATCAGATTGTGTTAAGCACACAGCTCATTATTTTATGCAATTTATTTCTCAATACTCAGGTCAGTAATAAGTGTTGGAATTATTGGTCGCTTCTTGAAGAGCTACCTCTCAGGTATAAGTGTATAATGGACATTCCTGACATAGCACGAGCCATGGACCAAGGCATAATAAAATCAACTTCGTTCACTACCTGCCAAATCCTGGAACGGACACTTTGCCACAAGTTTGAGGTTGTAACAGCAACAGTGCTTAACAGAGGGTTAATGAAAAACATCTCAAATGCTTATTGGAGTCTGAGTAAAGTGGATCTATAGAAGTAGAATAAGCGGAGCTACAGACTCCATAGAAAAATCAGCCCGAGTGTGTGTATGCAAGTATTTCCTAACGCTGGATTAAGGTAGGTAATACATATTACACATGTATCTTTGTAGAAAACATTGAAATGCAGATAGTAAACTGCTATTAGGTTTTTTTTTTTAATTTCACTTTATTAGGTTAAAGGTTTCAAAACAAGCATAGGAGGTTTATATAACACCAGTGTCCAACTGCGGTGTCTATCGTGTCTTGTAAGGATGACACAGCCGCGTAAGGATTAGTCAGACAGTAATTTACTGGTGTGACAAAGCAGTAGACAAGTCACAACAATGCACAGGTTCAGTCCCTGAAAGGTGCCCATTAAGGATCATAACCATAAGATACATTTAAGCAAAAAACATGCACATATTTTTGCAATTTACAGCTATTAACAGTTTTACTCCATTCAAAAAAACGACAAACTTTTCATCTTCTAAAATAGGTCCCGTATGTTATGTCACACTCCGTACGCCCACACAGGTCTGACAGCTGGGCGAGACCGCTCTGTTTCAAATGTGCACACCATCAGACCAGTGTGAGCACGTAGTGCGTGTCGGCAATCACTGCACACTGTCCCCAGCATTCTGGATCCCAAGTGCTGTCAGACCAGTGTGAGCACGGAGAGCATCAGCAAGCACTGCACACTGTCCCCAGCATTCTGGATCCTGAGTGCTGTCAGACCTGTGTGAGCACGGAGAGTGTGTCGACAATCACTGCACACTGTCCCCAGCATTCTGGATCCTGAGTGCTGTCAGACCTGTGTGAGCACGGAGAGCATCAGCAATCACTGCACACTGTCCCCAGCATTCTGGATCCTGAGTGCTGTCAGACCTGTGTGAGCACGGAGAGTGTGTCTACAATCACCGTACACTATTCCCAGCATTCTGGATCCCGAGTGCTGTCAGACCTGTGTGAGCACGGAGAGCATCAGCAAGCACTGCACACTGTCCCCAGCATACTGGATCCTGAGTGCTGTCAAACCTGTGTGAGCATGGAGAGTGTGCAATGACCGGACATTGTTCCCAGCATTCTGGATCTTGCATTTTATTAAAATTATGCTCTATTCAAAAAAAAAAAAAAAAAGATTTAAAATTACAAAATATTTTACATATTTTCAGCTTAATTGCATCTTATCCAGTGGGTATACCCCTTTAAACATAGTGACCTGCCACACCTAGATCCTCATAAGGAATTCACTGCCAAAATCTCGTCATGCCATATATCTAATCAGCTTGGTTTTGAAGGCATCACTATTAGACATGGAAAAAGAATTCAGAAAAGTGTCGGCAGTTTGAAGCTACAGCAAAGTTTTCATAGTCAACGACACTTACCCTGCTGAAGGGCCCAAACGTCAGTAGAAAGATCTGGAACTTTATGGCCAACTTTTCATTGCGTCTTCTATCACCATCATTTAGAAGACATACAATATACGGTAGTCACAGTACAGCATCTGGTTGCCCCATTACAATGCCATTATGTGAGATTTCAGTGCAGAGACTTACAACTGCCAAATGCTTTGTCCTTCTGAATGATTGGCAAACACTGCAAACAGAATGAAAAGGTAATTAATGGAATTGTCTTGAAACAGGAGTCTTCTAATCAGCTCCTCTGATCCAGAGCAATGTTTGGCTCTACATGGCAAATTATATAATAAATATATTTTGCATATACACACACACCCCTCTGGAAAAAATAAAATAAAATAAGAGACCTCTGCAAAGTTTGCAGTTTCTCTGATTTCTTTATAGGTATGTTTTTGAGTAAAATCCACGTTGTTTTATTCTACGACTGTCTCCGAAGTTCAAAGCAAAAAATTTTGTATTTGCAGCATATGTGAAATTGTCATGCTAATATTATCTTTTTATTTCCCTACATTGTAATTAATGTTTCTAATTGTACGTTATTGTATTACTATTATCGAGTTGTATACTCTATTCTTTAATACGCTCAGTAATGCATTCATGAGCTACCTGTTTTGCATAGTAAATTCAATACAAATCATTTGAAAACAAAATAAAAAAGAAACTGCATTATTTAAGGTCTGAAAGCGCTAAGAAAACAAGTTATTCATATACAAACAATACTCATGTTTTAACTCAGGAAGGGTTCAGAAATCAATATTTGGTGGAATAACCATGATTTTTTAAGCACAGCTTTCATGTGTCTTGGCATGCTTTCCACCAGTCTTTCATACTGCTTTTGGGTGACCTTATACCACTCCTGGCACAAAAATGTAAGCAGTTCTTTGATGGCTTGTGACTATCAATTTACCTCTTGATTACATTCCAGAGGTTTTCAATGGAGTTCAGGTCTGGAGCTTGGGCTGGACATGACAGGGTCTTGATGTGGTGCTCCTTCATCCATATTGATTGCCCCATGCCACACAGCTAAATCATTGTCATGCTAGAAAGACAGTCCTTAGGGTACCATCACACCTGGTGACATCGCCGGCAATTTCTCAGGAGAGGCAGGGGCGTGGCCTATCGGCGGCAACAGCACCGGTGAGTCGCCCCGTGTAACGCGGCGATATTGCGGGAAAGAAAGAAAAAAAAAAAAAAAAAAAGAATAAAATCGCCAATGTGTACACATCGCCCCATGTAACATGGCGATTGGCGATGGTACAGGCGATGGGAGTCATAGGCTCCCATGTTACAGGATCGCCGCTGGGGTTTGTAGACACCCCAACGGCGATACCTCCTGTAACATCGGCAAAGCGTCGCCGGAGGTATCGCAGCATGTAAACATGCTGGCGGGGTGCCAAAAACGTGCGCGCTCCCGTGCGCTGCCGCCGATGTCTCCGGCGATGTCACCAGGTGTGACGGTACCTAAAGGTACCTTTACATGCCACCACTGAAAGGTATCAACTGCCTGGCATTGGGGATAGATATGCCTGTTGCTATGAAATTGCTACGAAATGGCGGCGTGTAAATAGGGAAGTTCCTTCCTGTGTCCTGTAGTGGACTTCAGATACCTGTTGCAGAGCCGTACTCAGAAACCGAAGGCAACGGAAAGGGACAATTGCCATGGGAGTGGCGTCTAAACGGGGCACAGGCATGGATGTTGCGTCGCCTAGTGATTTCACAGGGGCGTGCCACAGCGTCATGGATACCACGCCCCATCAGCGATCATTGGTGGGGGCTACTGTGTTACCATTGGTTGTCCCTGCACAGGGCGCCATATTTAAAGAGCTGACCATTCACACTACACATTTGCAATGGCGTCATGTATTAGCCAGCCTTCCTGCGCAGGCTGGCCAATCATGATGCTATTGCGTTGTCCAATCAGCGTACGAGCGTCACAGAATACACAACTCTGTCACGCCTATGTACTTGCGGCGCGAAATATGTACGCCCATATTCCTTTGTGGTAGCGGCGTGTAAAGCAGGGAAGACATTCAAGAGGAAGTAAGCCGCAGGAGCTGTCGGCACTTCCGAGGAAAGCAGATACCTTCTGTGGACATCACAATAGCGGCGTCTATGTGGCATTAGCGATCGGTATCCAATGTTAAAAACGTGTGCGTGCACGTGCGGTGGATACCGGTTGCTAGCCAAAGTGGCGGCGTGTAAAGGTACCTTTACAGTTGGGGAACATTGCCTGAACAGAAGGAGCAAGTGTTTTCCAAGGATAACTTTGTATGCGGCTTGATTCGCAAGTCCTTTGCAAACATTAATCTGCCGAATTCCAGCCTTGCTGAAGCATCCCCAGATCATCAGCAATCCTCCACCAAATTTAAACAGTGGGTGCAAGACACTGTGGCTTGTACCCCTCTCCAGGTCTCCGTCTAACCATTAGACGACCATGTGTTAGGCAAAGCCGATAATTAGACTCAAAGAAGATTACCTTACTCCAGTCCTCTATGGTCCAATCCTTATGGTGTTTGGCAAACTTTAAGCTGGCTCTCCTTTCCTACTCGTTGAGGAAAGGCTTTTTTCTAGCTTTACATGACTTGAGACAGTCACAAGTCAACAAACAATGAAGAACTGCTTTAATTTTTGTGCCAGGAGTGACATAAGGTCACCCAAAAGTAGTGTGAAAGACTGGTGGAAAGCATGCCAAGACGTATGAAAGCTGTGATTAAAAATCATGGTTATTCAAACAAATATTGATTTCTGAACTCTTCCAGAGTTAAAACATGAGTATTTTGTTACTAAATGAATAAGAACTTGGTTTTTTTTTTGCATTATTATATGCCTAAAAAGAGAAAAATCTGAGAAAATGAAAATTTTGCAATGGTCTCTTAATTTTTTCCGCAGCTATAGATACATTTATATATTATGTATTGTATGTTCCATTAATCTATTTACACCAATATCCAGCAGAAACAGAAAAAGATACAATTGAATGCAGTGGCGTAGCGGGGGGGGGGGAGGGCGGACCGCCCCAGGCGGCACATGTGAAGGGGGGGGGGGGGGCAATGTGGCAGCTACTGCCATAGGATCCGCGGCCGCCGCCTGCGCTATATACTGAAGCAGTGCAGCACGTCGGCTGCTGGCTGCTTTCAAATCTCCCGCCCCCTGCAGCTCTGCTGTGCACTGAGAGGGAGGTGATGTCATCAGTCAGCGTCCCGCAGGGCAGAGCACAGGACACATGCTGGGGGAGCTGGAGGAGGTGAGGGGAGCTGCGAGGAGAGGAGGAGAGCGGAGGAGCGGAGGGAAGAGCTTGAAGGTGTCGGTGAGAGGAGAGCAGAGGAGGGAGGGGGTAATGACTGGCCAGTGATCTGAATGAAGGGAAGCAGTGAGAGCCAGCAGAGGTGGCTACCTGTGCTGCAGGAGGACACCTAGGAGCAGCTCCGGGTCACAAGGTGACTGATCTCCTGCTTTGTAGTGATTGGGGGAGGGGCGAGGAGTGGGACCCAGCTGCTGTGAGCAGGTGAAGCTGCCCGTGAACAAGCCCTCCTGCAGCACAGAGGATTGTGATACCCGAGTGAGGAATCTGTAGAATGTGTATATGTATATGTGTATGTATATGTGTATGTGTATATGTGTATGTGTATATGTGTATGTGTATGTGTATATGTGTATGTGTATGTATATGTGTATGTGTATATGTGTATGTGTATATGTATATGTGTATGTGTATATGTATATGTGTATGTGTATATGTGTATGTATATATGTATATGTGTATGTATATATGTATATGTTATATATATATATATATATATGTGTATGTATATATGTATGTATATATGTATGTATATATGTATATATGTATATGTGTATGTATATATGTATGTATATGTATATGTGTATGTATATATGTATATGTGTATGTATATATGTATATGTATATATGTGTATGTATATGTATATATGTATATGTATATATGTGTATATGTGTATGTGTATATGTATATGTGTATATGTATATGTGTATGTGTATATGTGTATGTATATATGTATATGTGTATGTATATGTATATGTGTATGTATAAAGAGAATTTTGTTTACGTACCGTAAATTCTTTTTTCTTTAATCATCAATGGGAGACCCAGACAATGGGTTTAGGGCACTGCCCTCCGGAGGTCACACTAGGTACTACAAGTTTGTAGACACCGCCTCCTCCGCTTATAAACCCCTACCGCAGGGAACATCCTCAGTTTGGTCCATAAGCTGCGAGGAGAAAATAAACCACACCCGAAACATCGGGAAGAATGCCGTGCACAGGCGGTTCAACAACCCGGCAAACACTGTCTCAACAGAGAGCAGGACAAATGCAAAACATGCAAAGGAACAACTGGTGGGTGCTGGGTCTCCCATTGATGATTAAAGAAAAAAGAATTTACGGTACGTAAACAAAATTCTTTTTTCTGGTCATCATAATGGGAGACCCAGACAATGGGGATGTCCTAAAGCAATACCCCAGGGCGGGAAGAGTTCCTCAACAAGACGGATAACACATGGTTCCCTTCAAAGGTGGGCAACCGCCGCCTGGAGAACCCGCCTGCCCAGACTTGCATCCGCAGAGGCATGGGCATGCACCATATAGTGCTTAGAGAAAGTGTGCAGGCTGGACCAAGTGGCCGCCTGACACACCTGTAGAGCAGACGCTCGATGTCGCAAGGCCCAAGAGGCACCTACAGCCCTGGTAGAGTGAGCCTTCAATCCCACCGGGAGAGGCAAACCAGAGGACCGGTAAGCCTCTTGAATGGAAGCCTTAATCCATCTGGCCAAGGTTGACTTCGAAGCCGCGGACCCCTTACAGCGACCTGTCGTAAGAACAAATAAGGAATCCGAACTCCTGAAGGAGGCGGTCCTGGACACATAAATGCGTACAGCTCTCACGAGATCCAGAGTATGGAGGTCGCGCTCCACCTGATGAACGGGAGCGGGGCAAAATGATGGGAGAACAATCTCCTGGTTCAGGTGAAAAGTTGAAACCACCTTCGGCAAGAATTCTGGCCGTGGGCGCAACACCACCTTGTCTTGGTGAACCACCAGAAAGGGTGACTTGCACGATAGTGCAGCCAATTCTGAGACCCTCCTTAGAGACGTAATCGCCACCAGAAAGGCCACTTTCTGGGACAGACGAGATAGAGAAACATCTCTCAACGGCTCAAACGGCGGTTTCTGTAATGCCGCCAGGACCATGTTAAGGTCCCAAGGGTCCAGAGGTCTCTTGTAGGGCGGAACCATCCGCGACACCCCCTGCAGAAATTGACGCACCTTCGGGAGGAGCGCCAATCGCCTGTCAAACAGCACCGAAAGTGCTGACACTTGACATTTCAAAGAGCCAAGGGATAATCCCAACTCCAAACCCGACTGTAAGAAAGCCAACAACGTCGGGATGGACAAGGGCCAAGGAGACCGTCCACCAGAGGCACACCAGGTAAAAAAGATCTTCCACGTCCGGTGGTACATCTTCCTGGAAACAGGCTTCCTAGCCCGATTCATAGTGGCCACCACTGTAGGGGAGAAACCCCTAGATGTCAGGAGCCAGGCCTCAAGAGCCATGCAGTCAATCTGAGGGCCCTGGAATTGAGGTGGAAGAATGGGCCTTGTGCGAGTAAATCTGCGCGTTCTGGAAGAGCCCACCTGTGTCCGCCTGACAGTTGCCACAGGTCCGGATACCAGGACCTCCTGGGCCAATCTGGAGCCACTAGAATGGCTTATCCTGCACTCCGACCTGATCTTCCACAGGACCCTGGGAATCAGAGCCAGAGGAGGGAACACATACGGCAGTTGGAAGCTGGACCAACTCAGTATCAGAGCATCCGCCCCCAGGGACTGAGGATCCCACGATCTCGCCACGTACTGGGGCACCTGATGATTCAGCCTTGAGGCCATCAGATCCACGTCCGGAGTGCCCCATCTGCTGCAGATGTCCCGGAAGACGTCTGGATGCAGGGACCACTCTCCGGCGTCCATCCCCTGCCGGCTCAGGTAGTCGGCCTCCCAGTTCTCGACCCCTGGGATGTGAACTGCGGAGATCAAGCAGTCGTGTTCCTCCACCCACGATAGGATGCGGTGGACTTCGGCGAGGGCCTGAGCGCTTCTGGTCCCTCCCTGATGATTTATGTAGGCGACGGCCGTCGCATTGTCGGACTGTACCCGAATGGGTCGTCCTGCCAGGAATTTCTGAAACGCCAGGAGCGCCAGATAGACCGCCTTGATCTCCAGGACGTTGATCTGCAACGTCGACTCCGCCTGAGTCCAGAGGCCTTGAGCCCTGTGGTGTAAGAACACCGCGCCCCAGCCCTTCAGACTGGCGTCGGTGGTCACCACTAACCAAGAAGGTTTGAGGAAGGATCTTCCCCGTGACAAGTGACGTGGCTGTAGCCACCACTGCAGGGAGTCCCTGGTCGGTTGCGATAGTGCCACCAACCGATTCAGAGAGATCGCTCTCTTGTCCCACCGGCGAAGAATCTCCAGCTGGAGAGGACGGAGACGAAACTGTGCAAATGGCACCGCCTCTATTGCCGCTACCATGCGTCCCACCAGTCTCATCAATTCCCGAAGGGATGAGTGAGGTGACAGGAGAACGTGCTGTACTCCTGAGTGGATCGCCAGCTGCTTGGCCTGAGGTAGGGACACCAGGGCTGAGTCCGTGTGGAAATCCATGCCCAGATATGTCAATGACTGGGTCGGAACCAGGGTCGACTTCTGAGTATTGAGAAGCCACCCGAACTGTTCCAGAGACCTCATGGTCGCTTCCAGGCTCACCCGACAAAGGTCTTCCGATGGCGCCCTGACCAATAGGTCGTCTAGATAGGGTATGACGGCGTGACCCTGCACATGCAGGAGAGCCATCATAGATGCCATCACCTTCGTGAACACCCTTGGTGCAGAGGCCAACCCGAAGGGTAGGGCCACAAATTGGAGATGTTCGTCCCCCACTGCGAATCGTAACCAGCGTTGATGAGCCGGTGCAATGGGCACGTGAAGGTAAGCGTCCCTGATATCGATGGACGCTAGGAAGTCCCCCTGCGACAGAGCCGCGATAACGGAACGTAGGGATTCCATGCGGAACTTCCGCACCAACACGTGACGGTTGAACAATTTCAGGTCTAGGACCGGTCGAAAGGAGCCGTCCTTCTTTGGGACAATAAAGAGGTTGGAGTAAAAACCCCTGAACCTCTCTGCCGTGGGCACTGGGACCACTACTCCGTCTCTGCGGAGTCCCTCCAACACCCGGAGAAAAGCCTGAGTCTTTTCTGGGGATGGAACAGACCGATGGAATCGGGATAATGGTTTTTGACGTCAGCTCTATCCTGTAACCTCGCGAGACTACGTCTCGAACCCACTGATCTTGAACGTGAAGTAGCCACTTGTCCTGAAAGCGAGACAAGCGGCCCCCCACCTGTGGGAGGCAGGATGAAAGAGTGAGTCATGTAGAGGCGGGTTTGGGGGTGGTAGTTGCCGCCCCCGCCGGCTTCTTTGGACGACTCTTGGAGCGCCACTGAGAAGCGGGCTTGCCCCCTCGGTCCGTGCGAGCGGACGGTGCTGATGACTGAGCCGGACCGAAAGGACCACTGCTTTGGGTTCCTCTTAACGGTATACCGTGGCTTAGGCTTATTCTGCGGTATCTTAGACTCAGCAGAATCCTTGATCAGCTTGTCCAGCTCTGTGCCAAAGAGTCTGTCACCAGAGAACGGAAGATTCTGCAGAATCTTCTTAGATGTGGCATCTGAGTCCCAAAGACGCAGCCACAACAACCTGCGGATCGCTATCGGCATTGGCCGAAGCCACAGCTGAGCGAGTGGCAGTTTCCAGGACGCCGTCCTGGCGTAGTCCGCATAGGCCCTTGCTCTCCTCAGTGAGTGCCAGGACCTCCGGACTGGACCTTGCCAGGTCAGTGATACCATCCAAGCAGGTAGTAATCGCTTGTAAGGTCCAGACCGTGGCAAAATTAGGGGCAAATGAAGACCCCACAGCCTCATAGGAAGACTTGGCGAGTTGCTCGACCTGTCTATCAGTAGCATCCTTCAGCGAGGAGCTATCAGAGGCAGAGAAAAGGGAGCGTGCAGCAATTCTAGTCATGGAAGCGTCCACCTTTGGAGACTGCGACCATTCCTGAAGCACCTCCTGGGGGAAGGGGAAGCGATTGTCCTTAGGTTTGCGGACATAGCGCCGCCCAGGATGTAACCTGGGTGCTCTAACCACCCTTCCAAAATTAGTGTGGTCCATGAAGGATCCACTTGGTCTAGCCTCTGGCCGCAGCCATTGATAGACCTCCTTCGGGTGCACGACAACCTCTTCAGGGGGAGTCACGAGACGCAAGGTCTCATTGATGGAGGACACCAGATCCTCCACCCCGTCTGGAGGTTCAGACACAGACACAGACCCGAAGTTTGAACCCCCATCATCTTCCTCACCATCAGAGGAACGCTCCTCCTCAGAGAGAGCCTGGAGCTCGGGTGAATCCTCACGACAAGCCCGCTTAGGGGGTCCTCACAGCGAAGAGGGAAAACACCGGGGGTAACTGGAAGGAGTAGCTGGGTTTTTCCCAGGGCTCCCATGCAGTGCCTCCAGTGACTGCACATGGAGGACATCTGGGACAGCAGGGATTCATTGATCCTATTCTGCGTTTCCCTGGCCCTTGGACTACCTGAATCTCAGGGTATAGCACCGGAGCTGCTGCTGCCTCAGCTGAGCCAGCCCGGGCTTTTGGGCGTCCGCAGTTATTGCAGGACCCCTCCACCAACGTTCCCCTTTCAGGTAGCACAGGTAATGGTGTTATCCGCCGCCTTAGCAGCATTTCTTCTTAACTGAGGACATATCCACAGTAGGGGGTTTAGGCCAAGGCCAATAGACAAAACAAACCGGGAATCCCGGTGGCTTTACCGACCGCAGTAACGCGGTGGGAGGAAGCGGTGTGTGTGTGTAACCTCCCGAGTTCCGGTCTCCCTCTGAATGGGAGACACGTGCTGCCGTAAAATCCCAGCCGGGAGTGAGAAAAGAAGATCCGCCGCCACACGATGGGGGGCGCCGGGGCCCGG
>JARQOC010000003.1:612346973-612348651 GCA_033576535.1 Allobates femoralis | reverse complement strand
TTCTTGCACAGACTTATTGACCTGAATGCCGGACAGAATCTGACATGTCTGTGTGGAGAACACGGACACGCATCTGCTCCACACGGAGACATGGTCTGTGCAGAAAAACAAACGTGACGGGCCATAAAGTGTCATTTTGTCTCCATATGTCCATGCCTGCGGCGTGTGGTTGCACAAAACAGCATAGGTGCCGGAGTCATGGATGTGTGAAAGAGGCCTTAACTCATCGCATCACCTGACATGGCCCCCTGCTCTCCAGACAGCAGGATGTCAGCTGAATGTATTTCTATGCAACTGCATTCTCCTTGTCAGGAGAGAAGGCGGACATGTTTGGTTAAGAGAGGGACTCGCGAGTCCCTTGTAAGGCTGAAAACACTCTCCTACTTGAATGCAAGTCTCTCAGACGAGACTCTGATAAGACTGGATCCCTAACCCTGAACGACCACTTATTCTCTGGACAGGAGTGTCGGCTGCTTATATTTCTATGCAGCTCCACACTCACCATCCAGAGAGGGAGAGGCCCTTCAGGGTCACTGATCCAGTCTCGTCTGAGAGACTTGCATGTAAGTAGGAGAGTGTTTCCAGCCTAAGTGTGACTCCGGCCTAAAGCTGAGTCTGTAATTGAAGCCTATCTTGATTTTAGAACTGTATCTTGACTGTTTTAATAAACTTAAAATGCCAAAACTTTGTCGCTGTCCAAATATATTTCTGGACCTAGCTGCATATGGGCACTGTTATTGTACTATTGTACATGTCTGTGCATTTCTTGCATTGATCTGGTAGTACCAGTTTTGTGACCTAGATTTTGTGAATTCCTCTATGGTAAGGATTAACAATATAAGTAGAGCTGACATTGTATTGGAACCATGTTATACAGCTACACCTAATTGATTCTTCTGGAACCATTGTATTTAGCCAATTTGAGAAATGCTGTGGACTGTATATTCCCCAGTGATATTGTAGTTATGTTTTGTAGTAGTAACAATAATGTTATTAATTTGTGAAGGGCATTCATAAACAAAGATGTGAGTATATCTTGTAGACAGTGGTAGTGTAGTTGATGTATCAGTACATTTCTGAACGTTAAGCTTGTGAGCCCCAACGGGGACAATATCTGTAAAGTGCTGAGGCATATGTTGGTGCCATATATGCAAGTATAATTAGAGGACCTGTCACCCTGCCCCATGGATTAGAATCTAAGGGCAGCACTGAATGCAGCACATCTGCATTCAGGCAGGTGGTCCCCCAAGGCTCTGTAGGGCTGCTCCCCCGAGATATCTATTATATAATTGCGAATGCTGCGAGTGCCCCTTTGTCGTCATGTGGATACGAACGAAGCATTGGCCGCGCAGCGGCCATTGCGAGCCGGCGAGTCGCTATGCCCGCGCAGCGGGCATGGCGAGTCGAAGCATTGGCCGCGCAGCGGCCATTGCGAGTCGCTCTAAGGCGACTCGCTATGCCCGCGCAGCGGGCATGGCGAGTCGCCTTAGCAGCGCGAAGCATTGGCCGCGAAGCGGCCATTGCGAGTCAGAGACTCGCTCTGCTAGAATCCCGATGCATTGTGCATCGGGCACCCATCTAGTAGGTATATAAAAACTTACAGTAAAAATCCATGGAGGCTGGCTCTTGTGCTTCAGCCACCTTGTAGCACAGGGCCATTACACACCCCCTGTGTCTC
>JARQOC010000003.1:612334473-612341973 GCA_033576535.1 Allobates femoralis | reverse complement strand
AGGGGTCCTGCAATAACTGCGGACGCCCAGAAGCCCGGGCTGGCTCAGCTGAGGCAGCAGCAGCTCCGGTGCTATACCCTGAGATTCAGGTAGTCCAAGGGCCATGGGAAACGCAGAATAGGATCAATGAATCCCTGCTGTCCCAGATGTCCTCCATGTCGCAGTCACTGGAGGCACTGCATAGGAGACTGGAAAAACCCAGCTACTCCTTCCAGTTACCCCCGGGTGTCTCCCTCTTCTGCTGTGAGACCCCCTAAGCGGGCTTGTCGTGAGGATTCACCCGAGCTCCAGGCTCTCTCTGAGGAGGAGCGTTCCTCTGATGGTGAGGAAGATGATGGGGGTTCAAACTTCGGGTCTGTGTCTGTGTCTGAACCTCCAGACGGGGTGGAGGATCTGGTGTCCTCCATCAATGAGACCTTGCGTCTCGTGACTCCCCCTGAAGAGGTTTGTCGTGCACCCGAAGGAGGTCTATCAATGGCTGCGGCCAGAGGCTAGACCAAGTGGATCCTTCATGGACCACACTAATTTTGGAAGGGTGGTTAGAGCACCCAGGTTACATCCTGGGCGGCGCTATGTCCGCAAACCTAAGGACAATCGCTTCCCCTTCCCCCAGGAGGTGCTTCAGGAATGGTCGCAGTCTCCAAAGGTGGACGCTTCCATGACTAGAATTGCTGCACGCTCCCTTTTCTCTGCCTCTGATAGCTCCTCGCTGAAGGATGCTACTGATAGACAGGTCGAGCAACTCGCCAAGTCTTCCTATGAGGCTGTGGGGTCTTCATTTGCCCCTAATTTTGCCACGGTCTGGACCTTACAAGCGATTACTACCTGCTTGGATGGTATCACTGACCTGGCAAGGTCCAGTCCGGAGGTCCTGGCACTCACTGAGAGAGCAAGGGCCTATGCGGACTACGCCAGGACGGCGTCTCTGGAAACTGCCACTCGCTCAGCTGTGGCTTCGGCCAATGCGATAGCGATCCGCAGGTTGTTGTGGCTGCGTCTTTGGGACTCAGATGCCACATCTAAGAAGATTCTGCAGAATCTTCCGTTCTCTGGTGACAGACTCTTTGGCACAGAGCTGGACAAGCTGATCAAGGATTCTGCTGAGTCTAAGATACCGCAGAATAAGCCTAAGCCACGGTATACCGTTAAGAGGAACCCAAAGCAGTGGTCCTTTCGGTCCGGCTCAGTCATCAGCACCGTCCGCTCGCACGGACCGAGGGGGCAAGCCCGCTTCTCAGTGGCGCTCCAAGAGTCGTCCAAAGAAGCCGGCGGGGGCGGCAACTACCACCCCCAAACCCGCCTCTACATGACTCACTCTTTCATCCTGCCTCCCCACAGGTGGGGGGCCGCTTGTCTCGCTTTCAGGACAAGTGGCTACTTCACGTTCAAGATCAGTGGGTTCGAGACGTAGTCTCGCGAGGTTACAGGATAGAGCTGACGTCAAAACCATTATCCCGATTCCATCGGTCTGTTCCATCCCCAGAAAAGACTCAGGCTTTTCTCCGGGTGTTGGAGGGACTCCGCAGAGACGGAGTAGTGGTCCCAGTGCCCACGGCAGAGAGGTTCAGGGGTTTTTACTCCAACCTCTTTATTGTCCCAAAGAAGGACGGCTCCTTTCGACCGGTCCTAGACCTGAAATTGTTCAACCGTCACGTGTTGGTGCGGAAGTTCCGCATGGAATCCCTACGTTCCGTTATCGCGGCTCTGTCGCAGGGGGACTTCCTAGCGTCCATCGATATCAGGGACGCTTACCTTCACGTGCCCATTGCACCGGCTCATCAACGCTGGTTACGATTCGCAGTGGGGGACGAACATCTCCAATTTGTGGCCCTACCCTTCGGGTTGGCCTCTGCACCAAGGGTGTTCACGAAGGTGATGGCATCTATGATGGCTCTCCTGCATGTGCAGGGTCACGCCGTCATACCCTATCTAGACGACCTATTGGTCAGGGCGCCATCGGAAGACCTTTGTCGGGTGAGCCTGGAAGCGACCATGAGGTCTCTGGAACAGTTCGGGTGGCTTCTCAATACTCAGAAGTCGACCCTGGTTCCGACCCAGTCATTGACATATCTGGGCATGGATTTCCACACGGACTCAGCCCTGGTGTCCCTACCTCAGGCCAAGCAGCTGGCGATCCACTCAGGAGTACAGCACGTTCTCCTGTCACCTCACTCATCCCTTCGGGAATTGATGAGACTGGTGGGACGCATGGTAGCGGCAATAGAGGCGGTGCCATTTGCACAGTTTCGTCTCCGTCCTCTCCAGCTGGAGATTCTTCGCCGGTGGGACAAGAGAGCGATCTCTCTGAATCGGTTGGTGGCACTATCGCAAACCGACCAGGGACTCCCTGCAGTGGTGGCTACAGCCACGTCACTTGTCACGGGGAAGATCCTTCCTCAAACCTTCTTGGTTAGTGGTGACCACCGACGCCAGTCTGAAGGGCTGGGGCGCGGTGTTCTTACACCACAGGGCTCAAGGCCTCTGGACTCAGGCGGAGTCGACGTTGCAGATCAACGTCCTGGAGATCAAGGCGGTCTATCTGGCGCTCCTGGCGTTTCAGAAATTCCTGGCAGGACGACCCATTCGGGTACAGTCCGACAATGCGACGGCCGTCGCCTACATAAATCATCAGGGAGGGACCAGAAGCGCTCAGGCCCTCGCCGAAGTCCACCGCATCCTATCGTGGGTGGAGGAACACGACTGCTTGATCTCCGCAGTTCACATCCCAGGGGTCGAGAACTGGGAGGCCGACTACCTGAGCCGGCAGGGGATGGACGCCGGAGAGTGGTCCCTGCATCCAGACGTCTTCCGGGACATCTGCAGCAGATGGGGCACTCCGGACGTGGATCTGATGGCCTCAAGGCTGAATCATCAGGTGCCCCAGTACGTGGCGAGATCGTGGGATCCTCAGTCCCTGGGGGCGGATGCTCTGATACTGAGTTGGTCCAGCTTCCAACTGCCGTATGTGTTCCCTCCTCTGGCTCTGATTCCCAGGGTCCTGTGGAAGATCAGGTCGGAGTGCAGGATAGCCATTCTAGTGGCTCCAGATTGGCCCAGGAGGTCCTGGTATCCGGACCTGTGGCAACTGTCAGGCGGACACAGGTGGGCTCTTCCAGAACGCGCAGATTTACTCGCACAAGGCCCATTCTTCCACCTCAATTCCAGGGCCCTCAGATTGACTGCATGGCTCTTGAGGCCTGGCTCCTGACATCTAGGGGTTTCTCCCCTACAGTGGTGGCCACTATGAATCGGGCTAGGAAGCCTGTTTCCAGGAAGATGTACCACCGGACGTGGAAGATCTTTTTTTACCTGGTGTGCCTCTGGTGGACGGTCTCCTTGGCCCTTGTCCATCCCGACGTTGTTGGCTTTCTTACAGTCGGGTTTGGAGTTGGGATTATCCCTTGGCTCTTTGAAATGTCAAGTGTCAGCACTTTCGGTGCTGTTTGACAGGCGATTGGCGCTCCTCCCGAAGGTGCGTCAATTTCTGCAGGGGGTGTCGCGGATGGTTCCGCCCTACAAGAGACCTCTGGACCCTTGGGACCTTAACATGGTCCTGGCGGCATTACAGAAACCGCCGTTTGAGCCGTTGAGAGATGTTTCTCTATCTCGTCTGTCCCAGAAAGTGGCCTTTCTGGTGGCGATTACGTCTCTAAGGAGGGTCTCAGAATTGGCTGCACTATCGTGCAAGTCACCCTTTCTGGTGGTTCACCAAGACAAGGTGGTGTTGCGCCCACGGCCAGAATTCTTGCCGAAGGTGGTTTCAACTTTTCACCTGAACCAGGAGATTGTTCTCCCATCATTTTGCCCCGCTCCCGTTCATCAGGTGGAGCGCGACCTCCATACTCTGGATCTCGTGAGAGCTGTACGCATTTATGTGTCCAGGACCGCCTCCTTCAGGAGTTCGGATTCCTTATTTGTTCTTACGACAGGTCGCTGTAAGGGGTCCGCGGCTTCGAAGTCAACCTTGGCCAGATGGATTAAGGCTTCCATTCAAGAGGCTTACCGGTCCCCTGGTTTGCCTCTCCCGGTGGGATTGAAGGCTCACTCTACCAGGGCTGTAGGTGCCTCTTGGGCCTTGCGACATCGAGCGTCTGCTCTACAGGTGTGTCAGGCGGCCACTTGGTCCAGCCTGCACACTTTCTCTAAGCACTATATGGTGCATGCCCATGCCTCTGCGGATGCAAGTCTGGGCAGGCGGGTTCTCCAGGCGGCGGTTGCCCACCTTTGAAGGGAACCATGTGTTTATCCGTCTTGTTGAGGAACTCTTCCCGCCCTGGGGTATTGCTTTAGGACATCCCCATTGTCTGGGTCTCCCATTATGATGACCAGAAAAAAGAATTTTGTTTACGTACCGTAAATTCTTTTTTCTTTAATCATCAATGGGAGACCCAGCACCCACCCAGTTGTTCCTTTGCATGTTTTGCATTTGTCCTGCTCTCTGTTGAGACAGTGTTTGCCGGGTTGTTGAACCGCCTGTGCACGGCATTCTTCCCGATGTTTCGGGTGTGGTTTATTTTCTCCTCGCAGCTTATGGACCAAACTGAGGATGTTCCCTGCGGTAGGGGTTTATAAGCGGAGGAGGCGGTGTCTACAAACTTGTAGTACCTAGTGTGACCTCCGGAGGGCAGTGCCCTAAACCCCATTGTCTGGGTCTCCCATTGATGATTAAAGAAAAAAGAATTTACGGTACGTAAACAAAATTCTCTTTATACATACACATATACATATACATACACATATACATATATACATACACATATACACATACACATATACATATACACATATACATATACACATACACATATACACATATATACATATACATATATACATATACATACACATATATACATATACATATATACATACACATATACATATATACATACACATATACATATACATACATAATATACATACACATATACATATATACATATATACATACATATATACATACATATATACATACACATATATATATATATATATATATATACATATACATATATACATACACATATACATATATACATACACATATACACATACACATATACATATACACATACACATATACATATACACATACACATATACACATACAACATATACATACACATACACATATACACATACACATACACATATACACATACACATATACACATACACATATACATACACATATACATATACACATTCTACAGATTCCTCACTCGGGTATCACAATCCTCTGTGCTGCAGGAGGGCTTGTTCACGGGCAGCTTCACCTGCTCACAGCAGCTGGGTCCCACTCCTCGCCCCTCCCCCAATCACTACAAAGCAGGAGATCAGTCACCTTGTGACCCGGAGCTGCTCCTAGGTGTCCTCCTGCAGCACAGGTAGCCACCTCTGCTGGCTCTCACTGCTTCCCTTCATTCAGATCACTGGCCAGTCATTACCCCCTCCCTCCTCTGCTCTCCTCTCACCGACACCTTCAAGCTCTTCCCTCCGCTCCTCCGCTCTCCTCCTCTCCTCGCAGCTCCCCTCACCTCCTCCAGTCTCCCCCAGCATGTGTCCTGTGCTCTGCCCTGCGGGACGCTGACTGATGACATCACCTCCCTCTCAGTGCACAGCAGAGCTGCAGGGGGCGGGAGATTTGAAAGCAGCCAGCAGCCGACGTGCTGCACTGCTTCAGTATATAGCGCAGGCGGCGGCCGCGGATCCTATGGCAGTAGCTGCCACATTGCCCCCCCCCCCCTTCACATGTGCCGCCTGGGGCGGTCCGCCCCCCCCCCCCCCCCGCTACGCCACTGCATTCAATTGTATCTTTTTCTGTTTCTGCTGGATATTGGTGTAAATAGATTAATGGAACATACAATACATAATATATACTGTATCTATAGCTGCGGAAAAAATTAAGAGACCATTGCAAAATTTTCATTTTCTCAGATTTTTCTCTTTTTAGGCATATAATAATGCAAAAAAAAAACCAAGTTCTTATTCATTTAGTAACAAAATACTCATGTTTTAACTCTGGAAGAGTTCAGAAATCAATATTTGTTTGAATAACCATGATTTTTAATCACAGCTTTCATACGTCTTGGCATGCTTTCCACCAGTCTTTCACACTACTTTTGGGTGACCTTATGTCACTCCTGGCACAAAAATTAAAGCAGTTCTTCATTGTTTGTTGACTTGTGACTGTCTCAAGTCATGTAAAGCTAGAAAAAAGCCTTTCCTCAACGAGTAGGAAAGGAGAGCCAGCTTAAAGTTTGCCAAACACCATAAGGATTGGACCATAGAGGACTGGAGTAAGGTAATCTTCTTTGAGTCTAATTATCGGCTTTGCCTAACACATGGTCGTCTAATGGTTAGACGGAGACCTGGAGAGGGGTACAAGCCACAGTGTCTTGCACCCACTGTTTAAATTTGGTGGAGGATTGCTGATGATCTGGGGATGCTTCAGCAAGGCTGGAATTCGGCAGATTAATGTTTGCAAAGACTTGCGAATCAAGCCGCATACAAAGTTATCCTTGGAAAACACTTGCTCCTTCTGTTTCAGGCAATGTTCCCCAACTGTAAAGGTACCTTTACACGCCGCCACTTTGGCTAGCAACCGGTATCCACCGCACGTGCACGCACACGTTTTTTAACATTGGATACCGATCGCTAATGCCACATAGACGCCGCTATTGTGATGTCCACAGAAGGTATCTGCTTTCCTCGGAAGTGCCGACAGCTCCTGCGGCTTACTTCCTCTTGAATGTCTTCCCTGCTTTACACGCCGCTACCACAAAGGAATATGGGCGTACATATTTCGCGCCGCAAGTACATAGGCGTGACAGAAATTGTGTATTCTGTGACGCTCGTACGCTGATTGGACAACGCAATAGCATCATGATTGGCCAGCCTGCGCAGGAAGGCTGGCTAATACATGACGCCATTGCAAATGTGTAGTGTGAATGGTCAGCTCTTTAAATATGGCGCCCTGTGCAGGGACAACCAATGGTAACACAGTAGCCCCCACCAATGATCGCTGATGGGGCGTGGTATCCATGACGCTGTGGCACGCCCCTGTGAAATCACTAGGCGACGCAACATCCATGCCTGTGCCCCGTTTTGACGCCACTCCCATGGCAATTGTCCCTTTCCGTTGCCTTCGGTTTCTGAGTACGGCTCTGCAACAGGTATCTGAAGTCCACTACAGGACACAGGAAGGAACTTCCCTATTTACACGCCGCCATTTCGTAGCAATTTCATAGCAACAGGCATATCTATCCCAATGCCAGGCAGTTGATACCTTTCAGTGGTGGCATGTAAAGGTACCTTTATGGTACCGTCACACCTGGTGACATCGCCGGAGACATCGGCGGCAGCGCACGGGAGCGCGCACGTTTTTGGCACCCCGCCAGCATGTTTACATGCTGCGATACTCCTCGGCGACGCTTTGCCGATGTTACAGGAGGTATCGCCGTTGGGGTGTCTACAAACCCCAGCGGCGATCCTGTAACA
>JARQOC010000003.1:612305417-612334373 GCA_033576535.1 Allobates femoralis | reverse complement strand
TTATATATACCCTATCAGTTAATGTCCTTCATATGGTATATATTCCCATATGGTTTTATGGCTCCCCAATCCTGGCAACATAACACACACACACACACACAACTATATATATATTTAACCTCCCCATCGCTCCCCTGCAGCAGCACCGCAGCATCCCCGTATTGTCTGATGACATCACTGTTCTGCGCCGCTAACATGATCACCTGACAGCACAAGATGGTACACTGCCCCGGTGCTGAAGTACCCGCTCCACCACCACAAAAAGTCTAAGGAACCTCACTCAAGTATAAGTCGAGGGGGCCTTTCAGCATAAGAAAAAAAAAAAAAGGAGATTTTTGTGTACTCACCGTAAAATCCTTTTCTCCTAGCCTCTAATTGGGGGACACAGGACCGTGCGTGTTATGCTGCTGCCACCAGGAGGCGACACTAAGGGAATCTGAAAAAGATTAAAGTGGCTTTTTCTCTGCAGTATACACCCACAGGCAGGCAATGCCCAACCCAGTTTTAGTGCCAAAGCAGTAGGAGTATTATCAACATGAAAACCAAGGCCTGGAAATAACCAGGCAACTAAACATAATGTGTCACATGTAAAAAACAGTACTAAAGGCCCTAAAGGCAACAGGGTGGGTGCTGTGTCCCCCAATTAGAGGCTAGGAGAAAAGGATTTTACGTTGAGTACACAAAAATCTCCTTTTCTTTGTCGCCTCATTGGGGGACACAGGACCGTGGGACGTCCCAAAGCGGTCCCTGGGTGGGAAAACAGTGGAAACGTCCGTGCTGAAGCAAAGTCAGCGGTGCACTACAGGTGGGCAATGGCCGCCTGAAGAACGCGCCTGCCCAGACCTGCATCTGCTGATGCATAAGCATGTACTTGGTAGTGTTTAGTGAAGGTGTACAAGCTGGACCAAGTGGCAGCTTTACACACTTGCTGCATCGACGCCTGGTGCCTGAAGGCCCAGGAGGCCCCCATAGACCTGGTAGAATGTGCTCTGAGGCCCGCCGAAGGAGGCGTATGCCTGAGGTCATAAGCATCCGTAATGGCGGACTGTGTCCATCTCGCTAAAGTAGCCTTGGATGCGGGTTTACCTTTAAGACGCCCAGATGTGAGCAGAAAGAAAATCCAAGCCTCTGAAAGGTGCCGTTCTCGACAAATAAATCCGAAGGGCTCTAACTAGGTCCAGTGTATGTAGAGTCTTTTCAACCTGGTGAACGGGGGCCGGACAGAGGGACGGCAGAGAGATGTCTTGGTTCAGATGAAAGGCCGACACCACCTTGGGTAGGAAAGTGGGTACTGGGCGTAAGACCACTTTGTCCTAGTGAAACACCATAAACGGCGGTTTGCAAGAAATTGCCGCCAGCTCAGAAACTCTACGTAGCGAAGTAATGGCGACGAGAAATGCCACCTTTTGGGTGAGACGAAGAAGAGGGATCTCCCTCAGCAGTTCAAAAGGTGGGCTCTGAAGCACCGTGAGGACAAGGTTAAAATCCCACGGATCCAGGGGCCTCCGATATGGGGGAACAATTTGACAAGCTCCCTGGAGAAAGGTCCGCAACTGCGGAATTTTGTCCAAACGCTTCTGGAACAGCACCGAGAGGGCAGAGACCCGGTCCTTCAGTGAGCCTAAGGACAAGACTACGTCCAGGCCTGATTGTAGGAAGCTGAGCACCGTGGACAGGGAATAGGGTCACGTTGGAGGACCTTTTGAAGTACACCAGGCCAAGACTATCTTCCACGTCCGGTGGCAGATCCTCGCTGAGGCCGGCTTGCGAGCTTGCAGCATGGTGGAGATGACCTCTGGCGGTAAGCCTACTTAAGTCAGAACCCAGGACTCAAGGGCCACGCCATCAAGTTGAGTGCTGAGGAATTCTGATGGAAAAACGGCCCTTGGGATAGAAGATCCGGCCGGTCTGGGAGCTTCCAAGGCACGTCGGCCGTAAGCTGCACAACGTCTGGATACCAGGTGCATCTGGGCCAATCTGGGGCCACCAGAATGGGCGTCTGCACTCGTTCCTGAGTTTTCTCACCACCTTGGGGAGGAGTGGCAGTGGGGGGGGGGGGATGATGTATGGCAGAGGGATTTTCGACCAGTCCTGGACCAACACATCCGCTCCTAGAGCCTGAGGGTCGTGTGACCTGGCTATGAACGCTGGCACCTTGGCGTTGAGGCCATGGGGTCGACGTCAAGTGTTCCCCACCGCTGACAGATGAGCTGGAACACCTCCGGGTGCAGCGACCATTCCCCTGAGTTCAAATATATAAAGAAAGGAGGCACTCACCCATATGTAAAGTTGGTCTCAGGCTCTTTTATTCAGCCTTCCGTCATGAAGCATTGCTTCATGCCGGAAGGCTGAATAAAAAAGCCTGAGACCAACTTTACATAAGGGTGAGTGCCTCCTTTCTTTATATATTTGGACTATTATCTAGTGCTGACACAGGCGAGCACCCCCATTGAATGACTATCTGCTGCTATATTGGTACAAGGTGTCCAGTGCCCCGATTCATTCTTTGTGAAGTTCATTCCCCTGAGTCCATGCCTTGGCGGCTTAAGAAATCCGCCTCCCAATTGTCCACCCCCGGAATGTAGACTGCTGAGAGGACCGAGTCGGTGGATTCTGCCCACTGGAGTGTGCGGAGTACCTCCTACATCGCCTGGCGATTACGAGTCCCTCCTTGATGGTTGACATATGCCACTGCTGTGGCATTGTCGGACTGAATCCGGACCTGTCTGCCCGCTAACAGGTGATTGAAGGACCGGAGAGCTAGGTAGATAGCTCTGATCTCCAGGACGTTGACGGGAAGAAGCGACTCGTCCAGAGTCCACGTGCCTTGTGCCCTGTGGCCGAGATACACCGTGCCCCAGCCCTTGAGACTCGCATCTGTGGCGAGGACTTCCCAATGTGGGGGAAGGAACGATTCACCTCGGGATCGGAATTTGGGTCTGAGCCACCAACGTAGGGAGAGCCTGGTTGAGGGAGACAAGCAAAGTTGTCCGTCGAGGGAAGCTGGATTCCTGTCCCAATTCTTGAGTATTGCTAACTGAAGTGGCCCGAGATGAAGTTGGGCAAATGGGACTGCCTCTATCGCTGCCACCATCTTGCCTAGGACCTTCATCGCCTTTCTGAAAGACTATGTCCGATGGTGAAGAAGGGTGTGGACTCCCGACCGGAGAGCTCGTGCCTTGTCCTCTGGTAGCTTGATTTGGCCTGTCACGGTATCGAACTGCATGCCCAAATAGGTCAGAGACTGTGTTGGTACCAGCGTCGACTTTTGGCTGTTGATCAACCAGCCGAACCTCCGCAACACGTCTGCAGTGATGGCGACACTTGTTTCGCATTCCGTGAATGTGGGCGCTTTGACAAGGAGGTCGTCCAAGTACGGAATCACCACAATTCCTCGAGAATGGAGGACGGTCATGATGGCCACCATGACCTTTGTGAAGACCCTTGGGGCTGTAGCGAAGCCGAATGGAAGCGCCATGAATTGATAATGAGCTTGATCCACAGCAAATCTGAGTAGTTGTTGATGGGACACTGCTACCGGGATATGCAGGTAAGCGTCCTTTTTGTCGATGGACGCTAGGTATTCCCTTGTTCCATGGATGCAATAACGGAATGCAGGGACTCCAACCGGAAATGACGTACTTTGACGTGTTTGTTTAGGAGCTTGATATTGAGTACTGGGCACACCGAGCCATCCTTTTTGGGTACCACGAAGAGGTTGGAGTAGAACCTCTGAAATTTTTCCTCTTGCGGTACCGGCACGATGACTCAGTCGCGTCGTAGGGATTCCACCGCCTGGTGTAAAGCCAAGGCTTTTCCTCGGGATGTCGGCGGTTTAGTGAGAAAAAAAAACAGTGGGGGGGCGGGATTGTAGACCTATCTTGTAACCGGAAGACACGAGATCTTGAATCCATTTGTCTTGGACCAGGGGAAGCCAGACATTACGAAAATGGAGCAGTCTGCCCCCGACCAGCGGGATGCCTTCCGGGGGAAGGGAGTCAGTAAGAGGTATGCCTGTGGGACCCGGACCCCTTGGGCTTGGATTGTCGAGACTGGGATTGCCAGTAGGAGCCGCTCTTCTGCGACGTCCGGGTCCTGTCCATGCGAGGGTTTATTGGCAGCCGTGGTTGGTCTGGATAATGACCATCCAAAGGAGTTCCGAAAGGATCGGAACCTGGACTGTTGGCGGCGATTGAACGGCTTCTTGAACTTTTGCTGTGGAAGGGAAGTGCTTTTCCCACCTGTAGCGTCCAAGATAAGCTTATCAAGCTGCTCACCGAACAGACGGTCTCCCACAAGGGGTAAGCTCGTAAGGGATTTCTGTGAAGCAGGGTCTGCTTTCCACTTTTGCAGCCAGAGGGTTTGATGAATAGTAATGGCATTAGCGGAGGCTAAGGCAGCTCGGTTAGCCGATTCCAACTCGGCGTGAATGGCGTAATTAGCTGCGGCAGCCACATGAGTTGCTAGTGAAGCAACTTCGTGCAGCGAGTCCTGTGTCAGGAAGTGGATCTGAGTGATCCATGCTGAGATCGCTTTCACCGCCCACACCGAAGCGAATGCAGGTGCTAGCGAAGCACTGGCAGCCTCAAATACGGATTTAGCTAACAGTTCCGCTTGGCGGTCCGTGGAGTCCTTAATGTAGGAACTGTCTGGTAACGACAGCAGCATCCGTGCTGCCAACCTGGATACCGGAGGGTCCACCTTAGCCCAGTTGCGTAAGACCTCTGGGTGGAAGGGGTAATGTGCGTCCGGTGTTTTACATGCATGGAAGCGCTTGTCGGGGCAAGAGCGGTGCTTCTGCACTATTTCCTGAAAATCAGGATGGTCAGCGAAGCATCTGTGTGTCTTCTTGGGACATTTAAATAAAATTTTATAAGCCGGGGCCTTCACTGCCGGATCGGATACCTCTAATCCAGTGTTAATAGAGGATACAAGCTCCTCCACCAGTGCATTCGAATCTGGCGCGTCAAGGTCCAGGGACGAGTCGTAATCCTGATCTGAGCTATGGTCGGATCCGTCATCTGAGTTATGAGTCTCACTGCATACTTGGTCACTCTGATTAGGTTCAGACCCCTGGGAAGAGGACGGAGAAGGAGACCTGTGAGTCCTTTTCCGGGCCTTGGAAAGAGATGGTGCCTCTCTCGTAGCTTCGCCCGAGGGCTGATCAGTGGGATGAGGGGTCGAACGGCTCTGCATAGCCTGGAGCAGGGTTCTAGATAACTGCTCGATTGCTTGAGACATCGATTGGGAGATAATAGTGGCCCAATCCGGAGTGGCCGGCAAATCCGCAGGTGCCAGGGGTATGGGGGGCTCTGGCGTCGTGGCCTGCATGCAGGCAGAGCAGTGAGGAGAGGTGCATCCCCCAGGTAAAGGGGCCTTGCACACCGTGCAGGCGGCATAGAAAGTAGTAGGTGCCTTTATGGCCTTACTGCGTGTGGCCGACATGCCTGGTATGGGTAAGGGGACTGCCGGCCTGAGGGTGTAAAGGAAAAAGGAGGAGATCCACAGTCGGTGAGGTCACCGCTGTGGCTTACCGACCGATGGTATCTTCCGTCCTCTGTGGCTGCCGCCGCTGCCCAGCGTTCCTGTGGCCCCAGGAACCTGAGATACTGTGGGGATAGGGAGCCCACGTAACGGTGCTGCCACCTCACGATGCTGAGAAGATGGCGCGGAATGTGGGCGGGCACAGGATGTGTGCGGGAAGAGAGCGCGTGTGGCCCGACCTCCCGGTCCCGCCCTCCGTGGGATATACTGGGAGGGGCGGGTGCGGCTGTAGATGCTCGTTCCGTCGCCTATGAGGTGGGCGGAGCTCCACAGGGCGTGAGGCACGCCTCACATGATGAGATCAGGGAGGCGGAGCAGCATTTGGGTGCGTATCCGCCCCCAACGATGACGCGGTGATGCCAGGAACGCATCATCTAGTGGGCGGGGCTACAGGCGGCGGTCTGTGCACGCCAAAGCCGGGACCTAAATTAGGAGCCGTGGCCGGGAAGCAGGGGACCCCGGCGCGATAGTGTGAAAACAAAACCGCCCGGGCTGTAAGAATGTGCCCCAGGGACATGTCCCAATCTACCCTATGTTGGCGCTGTGCAATGCAGGGGCCCAAAGGGCTGGAGCTGCCGCCCATCGATATGTGCCCAAGGGGACCGGTACCTCAGTGTCCTGGGGATCCTGCAGCCCATATCCTGATGGAGGTCCGGGTCTATTCTCGACATCAGGATGGATGGGGTATCTCAACTTCTGCCCAGGTACCTACAGAGGCTAGGGAAGGAGGACGAACACATGAGGATTCATGGAGGCTCGTGATGTCTCCACTTCATCCCAGACCCCTAGAGGGAATGGGAAAGGAGGAACGGCATATAAGAGGGAAAAAACGGACATCTCAACCTCAGCTCTGCAGCCCACAAGGTGGAGCGAGGATGGAGTATGTCGGGGGCCACTCCGGACCCACTTTTTTTGTGTCCAAAAGATTGAACGGAGAGAGTAAAAATTTGTGTGTGCCTCCTATGACACTAAGCAAAAAACTGGGTTGGGCATTGCCTGCCTGTGGGTGTATACTGCAGAGGAGGAGCCACTTTAATCTTTTTCAGATTCCCTTAGGGTACCGTCACACGGGGAGATATCGCCGGCAATGTCGCCGGGAACACAGGGGCGTGGCCTAATTGTGGCGACATCGCCGGCGAATTGCCGCGTGACAGGACGATAATCAGGCGATGAATCGCCTGAGCAACATCGCCTGACAATGTTGGGAAACCTGGCGATGTTGCTGAGGCGATCATGCCTGATCGCCCTGTGTAACGCGGCAACCTGCAATGTTGCGGGCGACACCGCCTATCTCCAACATTGCGTGTTACCGCCCGCTGGGTTGCTGGGCAACCCAGCGAGCGATAGCTGCGGCAGCTAGCCGGCGACATCGCCGGTAAGTTGCTCCGTCTGACATCTCCCCGGCGATGTTGCCAGGGATGCGCGCTCCCGCGCATCGCCGGCAACATTGCCGCAACCGTCGCCCCGTGTGACGGTACCCTTAGTGTTGCCTCCTGGTGGCAGCAGCATAACACCCACGGTCTGTGTCCCCCAATGAGGCGACAGAGAAAGTCTGCTTATACACGAATATATACGGTTGTAGCCCTTTTAACCTTTATTTGGACCCTGGAACAATGTATACATGGCAGAAGACTTCTACCAAGAACTTGTCACCCCCATCATATAAGTAAACATCTTCTGACATCAAGGTAACAAAAAATTAGCTCACAATCCTTGATTGTGACAAAAGGAAGGGAGTATTACTACCTTAGATCTATGAAACTTAGAGTTTACCTTAGGAAGCCTAGTTATACCTTAAGTAATTCTCTATTATCTTATATGTACCAATGGCTGGTCAGCAGTTTTTTTTTTTTTCGTTTTTTTTTTAATCAAAAATTGCACCCAAGGCAGATACCTACACCTTTAGCGCACCTTCAGCCCCTCCACCTGCTGATGTTCTTTGGTCGTGAATAAGTCTGATTTATGGAATCCCCACCCCATGCCACACAGACCTGACTGAAAATGTTCCGATTTAAAGTCCATTCTCCTTCATTTAACAAATGACGACTCAAGTAATCGACTATAATGTTTAGTGACCCGTTTAGATGCTGGCCTGACAGGGATTGAAGCTTCTCTTCTGTCACTCTTTCCCCCCCATGGTCTCTAATGACCCGATCTGGTTTGATGATTCATATAAGAAACCTCTGTTGAACAGAACTATTACATTCTCCCCTGTAATGAATGCATCTTAAAGTCATCCTGTACAGCCTACCTCACCGACGTTAGTTTTTTTAGGTTTGACAAACCATTATTACACGTAGGGCTCCATAGACCCTTGGAAAACACACAGCGAGTTCTACATGGCACTGAGGAAAGATGGAAAACGGGGAGCCTCTGAGTGAAAAAAGGGAGACTTCCAGGAAGGGGGCTTGAAAGGAGAACAGGTAGCCCAGACGGAAGGAGAGGACCCCCCGAGCGCTCATACTCAGGGAGGGAACCCTCGTCCACATACACCAGAGTACTGGATCCGAAAACGGTCAGGGAGTCCAGCCCCTGCGCCGAGAACGCCAGAGGTCATGGATCTGTTTACCGGCCCTGACACCCTGTCTGGCGGGCTCAGTCTCACCAGGTTAACCCATCGGGGTCGAATCCCAGAGCAGGAGAGGGAGAGAGTGGAAGCCGGGATCGTCAGAGCACCTCAAGGGGCCTGGTATTAAGCATGCTACCCCAGAACATGCAGTAGCAGCAGGACACGTGGAAAATCCCAGAAGCCATACCACAGTAGACTTCCAGAGACACTGCAGCCCACTATGACTACCCGGCCGGATAAAGACTGTTTTGACACTGTGAACTGTATCATCTGCATAGTTCCAGTAAAGAACCCGGGTAGAGTGACTGAGTCTCCGTGTGCTTATTCACTGCTGCACTACTACCACCATCATTTGCACTGTTATCCCTACAGGTGCATCCCTGCCCCGGAGGGCCAGCTCCACCTGCAGTAAGCTATACCATCTCGGCTGCTGAACCATCACCCTCTGGAGGACTGAAGCAGCGCTGGTGTTCTTTCACCAGGATTTGCAGGCGGCGACACGATAAACTTTCTAAACTTTTATCTTCAATCCAACACCAACTACCCCCTTTTTGAGTAAGACCCCAGGGCCACTGGTCTGGGCAGGCCACCAATGACATCCCTACCGAAGCAGAGGGACCAGATACCCGAGTCCCCATACCCTGGCGAGTCACTTGATAAGGGAAAGTACGCTCTTATGAACTGTAAACACACATTGTTTGCGCTCTTCCAGGTTTCTAAACAAAGAATCTTGTACTAATAACTACTTTTTAGTTTCTACCCCCATAGTTGATCTAATAACCTTAAAGGGGCTTTCCAAAGAACAAATTTCATTTTAACCTTAATTTTAATTACTAGATCTTGGAATAATAATTTCCACAATTGAATGCGAATAAAAATTTTTTCCTGTACTGAGAAAATGTTATGTGCCCCTGTTATGTACTGTATAATGGATGTGTCTGACTATACAGGGACATGGTCTGATTATACAACATTTCCTGTGCCGAGATAATCTTATATATATGTCCCTGCTATGTACTGTATAATGGATGTGTCTGACCGTCCAGGGACATGGTGCGATCATACCACATCTCCTGTGCTGAGATAATCTTATATATGTGTCCCTGCTATGTACTGTGTAATAGATGTGTCTGATCTTGAAACTGAATGGGAGGATACACAGATTAGATATTGGATAAAAACATTTTTGACAGAGAGGCTAACCAACAAGAGGAATAGGCTGCCACAAGAGATGACAAGTTCTCCTTCAATGGAAGTCTTCAACAGAGGCTGGACTGACATCTGTCTGGAATGATTTAGTGAATCCTGCCTTGTGCAGCAGGTTGGACCAGATGACCCAGGTCCCTTCCAACATTACCATTCTATGATGATTGCAGAAATTATTATTTTTTTCAAAATCTATTAATTCTTGGCAGTAAAAGAGAGGCTCTAAAGTCACGCTGCTGTGTGAGGAAAGAAGCCAGGATGATTCTTGAAAATTATCTTGTTTAAAAATCACTTTCAAAACTCATCCTGGCTTCTTCCCTCACATCGAACCTCGTGCCTGCCCAAAAGGTGCTTAATATTGGCTAGAAGAGCTGGAGAGGACGCAAGCGTGTGTCGTTGCCATATCCAGTCCCAACCTCATAACTGGCCAAGATCTTGTGTCTACACAAGAGGATATTACTATTGGCCATGATTGCTAGAGAGGACGTCAGCGCATCAAGACCACATCCGACCCCAACTCCCGAACCAGAAAGTGTCTTAACGAGAGCATGTTTCAAAGATATGGCTGTTGCAGGCTCAAGTTCCAAGAACATATCCGCCAGCCACAGGGACCTGCTGACTGCCCCACGTGAGGTCCTCTCCCACTGAAGAAATCTCAACAGGTACTATCGTTTACCCCGCAAGATTATAGATTTTCTCATCCAGGAACAGGAAACCACACTGGGGCATTTTCTGCTTGTATTTTCAGGGTTTTTTTCCCTGTTGCTGGAAGTGTAAACCCTCCCTCAGTACAGTGCTGATAACTAATAAGTACATTTTAAGGTGGAGAAAAAAAAAGTATGTAACTTACGGAAGCTGTTCTAGGATGGTGAGAAGTCCGCTGGGCACCTCTGTGCTTCCAATACTGAATTTTTTGTAATCCACAACCATCCACTGATTATTGTACCTAAGGGGAAGATCATACAGTGATTAAAAAAAGGAAAAAAAATAATAATAATTATATATATATTGGTAGGAGCTTCAGTTCTACATGCTAACTAGTGATACAAAATCCATTACAATAAGAGTTCTGCTCCACTTACGTTCCACTATTAAACTTTGTGAATATATCAGCCCATTCTCTGCCTCCTGTGGCCAGTCTGTTTGCTACAATATTCCTCAGCCACTCCAGGACAGAATTCTGTGGCTGGATGTATTTCCAGAGATCAGGATTGCTGTTTCCAATGGTTGTCTCCAAAGTGACCTGCAAAATGTGTAGTTATATATTATCATTCTCCAAAATTTATTGGGTAAATATATATAAAATATCTTTTAATGAAATCAATAGAATTTGGTTATTATACAGAAGACCCCTATCGCTGTCATCGCGATAATTCTGTGAAGCTCAACGATACACTGAGCTGCACAAAAGACCAACAAAACCACTATACAGGGAAGGAAATAACTATTTGATCCTTTGCTAATTTTGTAAGTTTATCCACTGACAAGGACATGAACAGTCTGTAGTTTTAACTAGGGTAGGTTAATTTTAACAGTGAGAGATAGAATATCAAAAATAAAATCCACAAAATCACACTGTCTAAATTATATAAATGAATTTGCATTATGAAGAGAGAAAAAAATATTTGATCCCCTACCAACCATAAAGGCCACTTCCCACGCTACGATATCGATGAAACGTCCCGAATTTGTGATCGTGCAAACGAACAATCTTGAAACGATAAATCATTGGAACGTTCATCAAAAATTTGAAATCCTGACTTCAAATCTATCGTTCGTCGTCCAATTAACATTCCGGGAAGAAGCCACATCGTTCAGTGTGACACCTTTTTGAACGATGTTGTTCATAATTCTCCTATTCCTGCCGCTTTATAACATCGTTCAATCGTTCTTCTCTAAATAGCTGGAGCGTTGCCAAATTTAAGATCATTTAATGATATCCTTGCGTGTGACAACACACTAATGATGTCGGAAGGTTCGCAGTCACGTGACATAGCTAACGATATCCTTCACCTATATCATAGCGTTAAGTGGCCTTTAGGAGTTATGGCTCCTACAGACCAGTTAGACGCTCCTAATCAACTCGTTACCTGCATTAAAGATAGGTGTGTTAAATTGTCAAATGTATAAATGACTCCTGTCCACACACTCAGTCAGACTCTAACCTCTACAACATGGACAAGACCAAAGAGCTTTCTAATGGCGGCTTCACACTGTGTCGTGATCCGGTCCGGGGCTGTCCGGGAGGACCCAGACAGCCACGGACAGGACCAGAACGCAGGACTGGAGGGCTAATATGACCTCAGGTCCAGTGTGCAGCACACGCAGCTGCTGACAGGTCAGGAGCGCGGCACCTGACTTATCAGCAACGGGAACTGCGTGCAGCTGCACACCGGACCAGAGGGCATATTAGCCTTCCAGTCCTGTGTGCTGGTCCAGACCGTGGCTGTCCGGGTCCTCCCGGACAGCCCCGGACCGGATCACGACACAGTGTGAAGGCACCCCAAGGATGCTGGGGAAAATATCCTATACCTGCACAAGGCTGGAATGGGCTACAAAACCATAAGTAAGACGCTGGGTGAGAAGGAGACAACTGTTGGTGCAATAGTAAATCTCACCTCGTGGGCTATCCAGGATCATAAGGAAGGTGAGAAATCAGCCTAAAACTACACGGTGGGGGGGGGGGGGGGGGGGACTTGTTAATCATCTCAAGGCAGCTGGGACATCGGTCACAAAGAAAACCATTGGTAGCATATTACGCCGTAATGGATTAAAATCACTGCTCAGGGAGGCGCATGTGCAGACCCATCTAAAGATTGCCAATGAACACTTTAGTGATTGTGAGAGTGATTGGGAAAAGGTGCTGTGGTCAGATGAGACAAAAATTTAGCTCGTTGGCATTAACTCAACTCACCGTGTTTGAAGGAAGAAAAATGCTGCTTATGACCCAAAGAACACCATCCCCACTGTCAAGCATGTAAACATTATGTTTTGGGGGTGTTTCCCTGCTACAGGCACAGAACTACTTCATCGCATCAATGGGACAATGGATGGAGCCAGGTAACAGAAAATCCTGAGTGACAACCTCCTTCCCTCTGCCAGGACATTAAAAATGGGTCGTGGCTAGGTCTTCCAGCACGACAATGACCCAAAACATACTGCAAAGGCAACAAAGGAGTGGCTCAAAAAGAAGCACATTAAGGTCATGAAGTGACCTATCCAGTCTCCAGACCTTAATCCCATAGAAAACTTAAGGAGGGAGCTGAAGCACCGACTTGCCAAACAACAGCCTCAAAATCTTAATGATTTAGAGATGATCTGCAAAGAGGAATGGACCAAAATTCCTCCTGACATGTGCACAAACCTCATCATCAACTACAGGAAGCGTCTGCCTCCTGTGCTTCCCAACAAGGGTTTTGCCACCAAGTATTAAGTCTTGTTTGCCAGAGGGATCAAATACGCATTTCTCTCTTCAAAATGCAAATAACTGTATAGAATTTAGACAATTTGATTTTCTGGATTTTATTTTTGATATTTTATCTCTCCCTGTTAAAATTAACCTACCCTTAAAATTATAGACTGCTCATGTCTTTGTCAGTGGGCAAAAGTAGAAAATCAGCAAGGGGTCAAATTATTAATTCCCTCACTGTCTTTTCAAATTTGCTCTCAGAGGGGAAGAAAATCTTGCAAGAACCACTTAGAAATCCATCCTTTACAGTAAAAGAAATTAATATGCATACTTTTCTCACAGAGAGCATTGCCTGTAAAGCCCCCGTCACACATAGCGAGATCGCTGTTTCGTCACAGGTTTTGTGACACAACAGCAACCTCGCCAGCGATCTCACTATGTTTGACACGTAGCAGTGACCGTGCCCCACTGTGACATCGCCGATCGTGTCGGAATGGCCTAAGACTTCATACTTAACTAGCCTTTTAAAGGAGAACCAATTCTTTCCTCACATTGCCTCAAGGGCATTGCACTCACACAGACATACTCTGCACTACACTGTAAGGAGCAAACACCCCAAACCAACCAAGTCTGTACATTCATTTTTGAGTTGGCATTTAAAGTTGTACATAGGATAGATAGGCTGATTTTTTTTGCATCAATATATTTTACGTTGGCCTGTTTTTTAGAGATAGATAGATAGATAGATAGATAGATAGATCTTCCAATAGAGCCACTTTCATTTCACTCAATGACAGAAATGTCCTCTGCCCTACACAAACCCTAAATTTAATAGCCAGAAAGGCTAGATTGGAGAGTAGAGGTGAAGCCTCCATTAAATGAGTGGTCTGAATACCTTTAGATAGGGACAATAAATAGAAAGAAATTTAGATTAAAATTCAGCCTTCAGACCACCCCTTTAAATGTTCAGAAAACTATAGGCCATTTACATAATAGAAATAGGTTATAGGTACTCACTAGTCCACTGCTGAGTATATAGAAGTCATCACCAGAGAAGATGGCTCCTGGGTAAGAAGAAAAGGTCTGCACAGAGCCTGGTATTACTGCGTTTCCTGGAGAGGCAGAGAAATTACATTAAGAGTCCGTCAAGTACAATATAAAATAGACCCCTAGGAAACGTCTAATATTAGAGGTGATCATAATGGGAACCTCACATTTGCAATCTACACTGCTCATAAAAATAAAGGGAACACTTAAACAACAGAATATAACTCCAAGTAAATCAAACTTCTGTGAAATCAAACTGTCCACTTAGGAAGCAACACTGATTGACAATCAATATCACATGCTGTTGTACAAATGTAATAGACAACAAATGGAAATTATTGGCAATTATCAAGACACCCTCAATAAAGAAGTGGTTCTGCAGGTGGGGACCTCAGACCACATCTCAGTACCAATGCTTTCTGGCTGATGTTTAGGTAAATTTTTAATGTTGGTTGTGCTTTCACACTCGTGATAGCATGAGACAGACTCTACAACCCACACAAGTGGCTCAGGTAGCGCAGCTAATCCAGGATGGCACATCAATGCGAGCTGTGGCAAGAAGATTTGCTGCGTCTGTCAGCAAGAGTGTCCACAGGCTGAATGCAGCAAGACTGCTACCTCCACCGTTGTGCAAGGAGTAACAGGGGGAGTACTGCCAGAACCCTGCAAAATTACCTCCAGCAGGCCACAAATGTGCATGTGTCTGCACAAATGGTTAGAAACCAACTCCAGGAGAATGGTATGAGGGCCCAATGTCTACAGATGGGGGTTGTGCTCACAGCCCAACACCATGCAGAACGCTTGGCATTTGCCACAGAACACTAGAATTTCGCCACTGGCACCCTGTGCTCTTCACAGGTGAAAGCAGGCTCACACTGAGCACATGTGACAGACGTGAGAGTCTGGAGATGCCGTCGAGAACGATCTGCTGCCTGCAACATCCTTCAGCATAAACTGTTTGGCAGTGAGTCAGTTATGGTGTGGGGTGGCATTTCATTGGAGGGCCGCACAGCCCTCCATGTGCTTGCCAGAGGTAGCCTGACTGCCATTAGGTACTGAGATGAGATCCTCAGACCCCTTGTGAGACCATATGCTGGTGCGGTTGGCCCTGTGTTCCTCCTAATGCAGGACAATGCCAGACCTCATGTGGCTGGAGTGTGTCAGCTGTTCCTGCAAGATCTTCATCTTCATTCTAGCATTGAAGCTATTGACTGGTCCGCCCGTTACCCAGACCTGAATCCGATTGAGCACATCTGGGACATCACGTCTCGCTCCATCCACCAACATCACAATGCACCACAGACTGTCCAGGAGTTGGCGGATGCTTTAGTCCAGGTCTGGGAGGAGATCCCTCAGGACAACATCTGCTACCTCATCAGGAGCATGCCCAGGCATTGTAGGGAGGTCATACAGACACGTGGAGGCCACACACAATACTGAGCCTCATTTTGACTTGTTTTAAGGGCATTACATTAAACTTTAATTTTGTGTGTGACTCCAAATCCAGGCCTCCATTGGTTAATAAATTTGATTTACGTTGATGATTTTTGTGTGGTTTTGTTGTCAGCACATTCAACTTTGTACAGAACAAAAGTATTCAATGAGATTATTTCATTCATTCAGATCTAGGATGTGTTATTTGAGTGTTTCCTTTATTTTACAGTCTGCCACCATTTTGTATTTGCCTTACACAAATCTAGAGATTCTCTATGGCACCACAGCCTAAGGTCATTCAATGGAATAGAGCTGAGCTGCTGTATGAAACACAATCTGTAATTGGGTATGATGCCATTGTGGTGCCCCTGTGACTAGGCGCCACAGGGTGGTATTACACTTTAATATAAAAATTGTGTTTTTCTTTCCCTGTAAGGTCATCAACTCAGAGCTAAGCGATAGGGTACTCGGTCACCGTGTCTGCTGAATAGGGAGTCACAGATGGACGGGATCCCGGTGCCGTGCCCTGGTGTTCAACTGGGGGTAGATGTTGATGATGGGGAATAAAGGGATTATTTACAGGGGATCGTGACGCCACCTGTAGTGTCCGGTAATCTGGTACCAGCGCTGCCAGCCGGCCGCTGAGGTGATGGTTGGGGCAGCAAAAGTATGGTACAGCTCCCCACAGGTGGAGCTTTACCTCAGGGCAGCAATGAGGGAAGATGGTGAGGGAGGGCAGTGATGGAGATGTTGATGCTGCAGTTCTTACCCCTCTGCTGAGCTGCTGCTGTTACTGAGCCCTCCATGCACTGCAGTAAGGAAAAAGTCCAAAGTACGTTTACTCCACTTTAATAGGTACCGGCAGATGATGATGATGGTGTACGGTACAGTCCGGTTTACCGGGGTCAGTCACCAGCTCCGGGTTCCCTGTTATGGAGTCTCTAGATGTCCTACTTTCTAAGGCTTTCTGGGATAAACTTTTCCTTCTTTCTCTCCACCCTTGCAGAGCTCTCCCGCCAGTCTCCTGATCTCCTTCAGTAAGGCACGGTTATCCTTTCCCGGATTTAAGAGTCGTCCCAAACTCTCCCCTGACGTCGGTAACCGGGCCGTTACCCCACCGGTTATGGATCTGTTGTGGTCCTGAGGGGTGAGGTACCTTGTGGTGCATACGGCAATACGGTTATGTTGGGCCCGCAGCTCGTCGGTCTATAGTCAGTGATAAACGCCTGACTACTTCGGCTACCCGCAATGCCGATGTTCCCCAACGTGACCACCCGGCTCCAACCAGTCCTGGTCCGTTGCCTTCTGTCCTGGGTCCCTACTGAGAGATGGGGTACCCTCCTTTCAACTGGGCTGTCAGGCCTGACCACTCTGTCTGCCTTCCCAGCACCGTCTGAGGTAAACTGTCAACTGTCACTCTCCCGCTATCCTAGGCTCTGCCCCCAGCCTATGGGACCTACTAAATCATCGATTTCCCCCTATTCTAAGTGGTGCGGTCCTAAGTGGGTGTAAATTCAGACTCCCTAGAGTGAACCCTGGTTGATTCACCATTCCTAGGAGAAACCATGAGTTTAATGGGATTGTCGAGGTCCTGCATCTTCTACCTGATGTGGTGTGAGATGCAAGTTTTCAAGGGGACAATTCAATAACAAGGGACTTTCCTGCGGAATTCAATGTTAGTTCGGGCGGGCTCATTCACTGAATTATTTTATGAAAACGCTAGTTCGGTTCTTATTGAAGATCTGCGAGGCAAAACCAGAATTCATCCAGTAACACAAGTACTTTCTTTATTTTGTTCAATCGATTTCTCATTTTGGTTAAAAACAAAACAAAATAAAAATGTGTTTGTGAAATCACGATAGGGGTAGGTTCTAATCAGGAACCTCCCACAGTGGGATTGCTTTGATAAAACCCTTGTGTGGATATGGTTGCTAAAATGGTGTAGGTATGCCGTACATTGCCATCTGTCCATCTTCAAGGATGAAATGTGTGACCACATCTGCAGCATGAATTGACAATACAGAAATCCAATTTACAGCGCCAGACATTCTCCATAGCGTGTGCAGAAGATTTAAAACAAAAACATAATAAAAATTCTCACTTACAAACATGGTGCTGTAAAATGCACTAGATCAGTGATGGCGAACCTATGGCACGCGTGCCACAGAGGGCACGCAGCGCCCTCTCTGGTGGCACACGGCCTCGCCGCTGCACTGCCGCTTTGAACTGCTGGCGCAATCGCGCCAGCAGTTCAAAGATGTGTCAGAGCAGAGGAGACATTTCTCCTCGCTCCGACAGTCTCCTAGCCCCGCCCGCCCAGCATCATGTGACCACAGTCACGTGACGTGCAAGTGTCACATGACTGTGCTCAGCGCGAGAAGAGGAGAAGCAGCTAGGAGGAGCGAGAGCCAGCGCTGGAGACAGGACTAGAAAGGTGAGTATGAGGTTTTTTTTTTATTTTTAAACTATAACAAGCGCTATAAAATTACAAGGATGGGGTCATCTAAAGGAGTGGACACTACATAAAGGGAGGCACTACAAGGATGCGGTCATCTAAAGGAGTGGACACTACATAAAGGAAGGCATTGCAAGGATGGGGGCATTAAATGGAGGGGGCATTACAAAAAGGGAGGCATTACAAGGATGGGGGCATTACAAAAAGGGAGGCACTACAAGGATGGGGGCATTAAAAGGATGGGGGCATTACAAGGATGGGGGCATTACAAGGATGGGGGCATTACAAGGATGGGGGCATTACAAGGATGGGGGCATTACAAGGATGGGGGCATTACAAGGATGGGGGCATTACAAGGATGGGGGCATTACAAGGATGGGGCATTACAAGGATGGGGGCATTACAAGGATGGGGGCATTACAAGGATGGGGGCATTACAAGGATGGGGGCATTACAAGGATGGGGGCATTACAAGGATGGGGGCATTACAAGGATGGGGGCATTACAAGGATGGGGGCATTACAAGGATGGGGGCATTACAAGGATGGGGGCATTACAAGGATGGGGGCATTACAAGGATGGGGGCATTACAAAAAGGGAGGCATTACAAAAAGGGAGGCATTACAAAAAGGGAGGCATTACAAAAAGGGAGGCATTACAAAAAGGGAGGCATTACAAAAAGGGAGGCATTACAAAAAGGGAGGCATTACAAGGAGGGGGCATTACAAGGAGGGAGGCATTACAATAATGGGGGCATTACAAGGATGGGGGCATTACAAGAATGGGCATTACAAGGATGAGGGCATTACAAGAATGAGGGCATTACAAGGATGGGGGCATGATGGGGCATTACTACAAGTCGGGGGCATGATGGGGCATTACTACAAAAGGGGGCATGATGGGACATTACTAAAAGAGGCGGCATTATGGGGCATTGTTGCAAGGAGGGAGCATGATGGGGCATTACTACAAAGAGCGCATGAAGGGGCATTTTTGCAAGGAGGGGGCATAATGGGGTATTACTAAAAGGAGGAGACATGATGGGGCATTACTACAAGGAGGGGGCATGATGGGCCATTACTTAATGTAGGACAAGGATAGGACATTACTACAAAAGGACAAAGATGGGATATTACTACAATAAAGGGGACAGAATGGAGACATTACTGCCAAGAGAGGGTCAGGATGGAGCACATAGCTACATGGAGAGGGTCAGGATGGACCACGTACCTACAAGGAGAGGGTCAGCATGGAGCACATAGCTACAAGGAGAGGGTCAGGATGGAGCACATAGCTACAAGGAGAGGGTCAGGATGGAGACATTACTACAAGGAGAGGGTCAGGATGGACCACGTACCTACAAGGAGAGGGTCAGCATGGAGCACATAGCTACAAGGAGAGGGTCAGAATGGAGCACATAGCTACAATGAGAGGGTCAGGATGGAGCACATAGCTACAAGGAGAGGGTCAGGATGGAGCACATAGCTACAAGGAGAGGGTCAGGATGGAGCACATAGCTACAAGGAGAGGGTCAGGATGGAGCACATAGCTACAAGGAGAGGGTCAGTATGGAGCAGATAGCTACAAGGAGAGGGTCAGTATGGAGCACATAGCTACAAGGAGAGGGTCAAGAAGGAGCACATAGCTACAAGGAGAGGGTCAGGATGGAGCACATAGCTACAAGGAGAGGGTCAGGATGGAGCACATAGCTACAAGGAGAGGGTCAGGATGGAGCACATAGCTACAAGGAGAGGGTCAGTATGGAGCAGATAGCTACAAGGAGAGGGTCAGTATGGAGCAGATAGCTACAAGGAGAGGGTCAGTATGGAGCAGATAGCTACAAGGAGAGGGTCAGTATGGAGCAGATAGCTACAAGGAGAGGGTCAGTATGGAGGAGACAGCTAAAAGAGAGGGTCAGGATGGAGACATTACTACAAGGAGAGGGTCAGGATGGACCACATACCTACAAGGAGAGGGTCAGCATGGAGCACATAGCTACAAGGAGAGGGTCAGAATGGAGCACATAGCTACAAGGAGAGGGTCAGGATGGAGCACATAGCTACAAGGAGAGGGTCAGGATGGAGCACATAGCTACAAGGAGAGGGTCAGGATGGAGCACATAGCTACAAGGAGAGGGTCAGGATGGAGCACATAGCTACAAGGAGAGGGTCAGGATGGAGCACATAGCTACAAGGAGAGGGTCAGGATGGAGCACATAGCTACAAGGAGAGGGTCAGGATGGAGCACATAGCTACAAGGAGAGGGTCAGGATGGAGCACATAGCTACAAGGAGAGGGTCAGGATGGAGCACATAGCTACAAGGAGAGGGTCAGGATGGAGCACATAGCTACAAGGAGAGGGTCAGGATGGAGCACATAGCTACAAGGAGAGGGTCAGTATGGAGCAGATAGCTACAAGGAGAGGGTCAGTATGGAGCAGATAGCTACAAGGAGAGGGTCAGTATGGAGGAGACAGCTAAAAGAGAGGGTCAGGATGGAGACATTACTACAAGGAGAGGGTCAGGATGGACCACGTACCTACATGGAGAGGGTCAGGATGGAGCACATAACTAAAAGAAGAGGGGTCAGGATGGAGACAATGGTACAATATAGGGACCAGGATTACAATGTGGAAAATCTATCTCTCTATCTCTAATATTCTTCTATTTTTTTATTTATACAGATCAATCCACCTGCTGTGTCTGGAAAGGGCAGTGAGAGCAGCTCAGCTTCAATGTGAAGTTCACATGAGCTGTCTGACCCTGCTGAAGAGAAGAGAAGATGGCAAAGGTAAGTTTAAAATCAATTCATTGTTAAAATAATAGAACTTTTCATCAGGGTGTCAGGACTGCAAGCACTGTACAGGGAAGAGAGTTGGCTGTTGCTGACTCTCCCCCTGTGCAGCTCTTGTGACGGCCACTGCTGTCATTTAGGGTAAATTGCCCTATCGGCACTTCGCTATAAACAATTAGGTTTTGAGTTAGAGATTGGGCACTCGGTCTCGTAAAGGTTCGCCATCACTGCACTAGATGATGCGTCCACATTTTCTGGATAGTAAACCTGCTTAATTTGCACCTTTGGGGTATAGATTTTAAAATTGGCTTTTCAGTTATGTTCAAGCCTTAATCGTGTACTGAAAAGTTTAGCAACTTTGTAAACATCCCTTGTGTTATTTTTAAAGGGAATCTGGCAGCAGGATTTTGTTACGTAATCAGATAGCAGCATAATGTAAGGGCACAGACATTGATCCCAGTAATGTGTCACTTAGGCGGCCGTCACACGCTACGATATCGCTAGCGATATTGTAAGCAATCACGTGCACGCGCGATCGCTTACAATATCGCTCACATCGTTGGTGAGATGTCACACAGACAGACTCACCAGCGATGTGGACCAGCGAGATCGCTGGTAACTATGGTACACATCGGGTTACTAGGCGCCGCGCATCGCTTAGTAACCCGACGTGTACCACAGTTACCATCTCCCAGCATAGGCTCTGCCGCTGGGAGATCGTTCATCGTGGTGTTATACTCCACGATGAAGCTGTTTGTCAAATCGTTCATCGCAAGATGTGAGGTCCGGAGCTCAGATCTCGATTTTGCGATTTGAACACTTCTCGCTCGTCGTATCTTGCCGTCACACGCAGAGACATCGTTCACGCGATGTTTAATCAGGCGCGTTCAAGCGATATCTTTCAAGATATCGTAGCGCGACGGCCGCCTTAGTATCATTTTAATAAAATCACTGTTTTATCAACAGGAAATCATCACTAAAATGCTAGTAAACCTGTTGTCAGCCAAGCCCCCTCACCCACACAATGCTTGGCAGCTTGTGTGTACACTGTGCAAAGGCAGAAAGCTGCCTATCAGTGGTGGGACTTGGCATTCAGAGAACTGGTAGATCTACAGCAGACAAAACCATTATTTGATCAAATGAATCAAGTAGCCTTGTAAATGTCATATCGCTGGAATCAGAGTATCTGCCCCTGCATCATACTGCACTCAGATTAAATAGCAAAAATCTGATGATAGATTCCTTTTAAGATCACTTATTGCCGTCAAAGAAATGGGAGCATATCAACTTTTAGCAGAAATCCATGGTTTTACAAAGCAATAATCAGCAAGCAGAAACATTACAACAGTTCGGTATAACAAGTACTAATATTCTACAGTTATGATCCTTTTCTTAAGGACCTTTCACATCAGTGTTTTTTGCTGATTGCGGCAGATTTATCGCATCTGCCGCCTAATGGCTGCACTTGCAGAAGTTGTGGCTGCGAAAAAAAAAAACTGAGTCGGCTGCTTTTTTTAGCGCGGCCGCAACTGCTGGATCGTGGCAATACCCGCCTGCCGTAAGCTCCAAAGACAATGCATGGGGACTTGCCTCAAGTGTACCACAAGTGCGACCATTAGGCGGCAGATGCGGTAAATCTGCCGGATCTGCCACAATCAGCAAAAAACGCTGATGTGAAAGGAGCCTTACATAAAGAAATCAGTTAAGGAATTTCATAGATTTGCCAGGAATTATATATTTTTTTCACAGGCAGCTTGGCCATAGGACTGATGACGCGGTGTCACCACTACAATCTGTCAACAGCGGGTGGAGGCAGTGGTGAAGAGCTGGTGTAGGGAGGGCAAGTAAAGTGCTGTTTCTCATAGGGTAAGCTTATGAAGAAAAAAAGTCATTCCTGGAAAACCCCTTTAAATCTAAGTTTTTTTTTTTAAATCAGATAATTTTTATTGATAATAAAACAAAGACACACGTCATTCAAACAGACATCCAAAAGTTATACTCAAGTTTCACATTTCTTATATAACACAAAATCCCCCACCCCTCCCCCCCTTCCACCCCTCCCCCATAGACAGCAAGCGTGACACTAAGCCATTAAACATATACACAATTATAACCAGCAAAGCCACATTAAGTACAGTATACCTGCGCTCTAGGCCAGCAATCCTGACCATTCCCCTTACTGCAACTTATGAACCATAATCCAGCCACGGAGACCATATCTTCTCATACAGCCCCGATTTCCCCTTTTAAAGTATATCCTTTTTTCCAATCTGGATATGAAGCTAGCTTGCGCTAAAAATTCACTTCTAGTCGGTGGCTCCTCCCTCACCCAGTGTCTGGCAATAAGTTTCCTAGCTATGTATAACAGCCGTGCAATGGCTAACTTCTTGCTGCCATCCACAGAGAGTTCGTCCACATACCCCAGGAGGCACACCATCGGTTCCCTCGGAATGGCACATCCGTATGCCCCCTCAATTCTAGTCAACACCAGCAACCAGAATGTAGATAATCGAGGGCATGTCCACATCATGTGGAGTATGCCTGCATCTTCTGATCGACATCTCGGGCATTCTGAGGTGGGCCTCAGGTTCACTCTGAACAGGAACTCCGGTGACCTGTACACCCTATGCAGTAGATATAACTGAGACAACCTGCCTGGTTCACTCAGAGACAGATTAGGCACCCACTCCAGTATAGAAGACCAGGTATCCCCAGACATGTCACCCACCTCCGCCTCCCATCTCGCTTTTGCACGAGGTGTATACCGCAGCAAGAAGGTATGCAAAAGGTCTCTATATGTAGTGGAAATAACCCCCCTCGTGGATCCCCCACCACAAACATAATCCAAAACTATATCATGTTGTATACCTATCTTCCTCCGTTTATTCTGGGCCCCAAAGGCATGAACCATTTGTGCGTACTGGAACAACCCCGTGTCTCGAAGACCAAACTCCTCCTTCAGCTGAGTGAATGATTTCAGTCCCCTTCCATCCCATATCTGAGATACCTGAGTAATCCCCCTGGTCCTCCACTCCGTCAAGCAGCCCATCACCCTTATTTCAGGCAAATTCGTATTGTCCCACAGCGGAGAGTATTTAGTCATCAGCGTCACCCCTCGTACCTGCTTCAATTTTGCCCACAAATTGTGTAGCAAACACATGGTCGGATAAGGTCTGCCCACCAGTCCCATTGAGCCATCTTCCAAACTCCGCACCAGAGGGCACCTTCTCGTCAAGTTCTCCAGTACCCTTTGAATGGATGGACAAGTGGCCGGTTGCGCCCACCCCCTCACATGTTGACTCTGGGCTGCCAAGTAATAAATGTACGGGTTTGGAAGGGCTAATCCCCCTTCGTCCTTGGGGCGCTGCAGTAGCTCCAACCGCAAGCGCGCCTGTTTTTTCCCCCATATTAAACTTCTGAACAGAGAATTGATCTGCTTAAACCTTCTCTGAGGTATCCAAATAGGTGCATTGTGCAACACATATAGCAATTTGGGCATCAGGATCATCTTTATCAGGTTAATACGGCCCACCACCGACAGGCGCAGCTTATTCCAAGCCCGCACCTTCACCGTGAGTAGTCCCAAAATTGGGGTCAGATTCTCGGTGAGATATTCCGAAATTGGCTGAGATATCCAGATGCCCAAATATTTAAACTTGTCCACCAGTCGAAGACCTCCCGTCTCAATCCCTGTCGGTGCTGCCGCATCTAACGCAAACAGAGTGGATTTGTGCCAGTTTATCCGTAAACCAGACCGACAGCCGAAGCTTTTTATGTGTCTCATAGCCTCACTCAGAGAGTCTGTCGGGTTTTTCAAAAATAGCAGAATGTCGTCTGCGTAGAGCGCAACCTTTTCTTCAATCTGTCCGTATTTAAATCCCTCCACCTCCCGTGCTCCTCTAAGTGCAACTGCCAATGGTTCTATTGCTATAGCAAACAAAAGAGGGGACAGTGGGCACCCCTGTCTTGTTCCCCTACAAAGTTCTATGGGTCGAGACAACGTACCATTAACCCTTACCCTTGCGAGCGGCCGAGTATACAGCAGCCGCACCCACGAGAGAAACTGTGGCCCAAATCCCATCCTCTCCATCACCGCCCACAGATATTCCCACTCCACACTGTCGAACGCCTTATGGGCATCCAAAGATGCGATGACCCTCTGTCCAGCGCCGTCGCCCGGCAGTTGCATATTCATAAATAGTCTCCTCAAATTAACTGCCGTCGATCTGCCTGGCATAAAACCAGATTGATCCGGATGTATCAGAGCGACGACGACAACAGCCAGGCGGCTCGCCAGCACCCTTGCCAACAACTTAACATCCGTCGACAGTAGAGAAATGGGCCTGTACGATTCTGGGAGTCTTAGATCCTTGTCTTCCTTAGGAAGCACTACAATGATTGCCTCTCTCATGGATGCGGGCAGCACCCCCCCCTCCCTTGACCTTTCCAAAACGTCTTTAAGTCTCGGCACCAACAATTCCTCCATTTGTTTATATATTTCTATTGGTAGCCCATCTGATCCCGGTGCCTTGTCATTAGCCATGGAGGCCAGAGCCACACTCAACTCCTCACACGTCAGAGGGCCCTCCAGACTATCCCTGTCCGCGTCCGACAACTTCGGCAACCGTATGTCCCCCAAATAGTTCAAAAGTGCCTCCCTGTCCGCCTCCACCCCAGAGGAATAGAGTTCCCTATAAAAGTCTGTAAAAACAGAGCAAATTGCCATGTTGTCTGAGGTTAACTCACCCCTTCCATTATAAATGGAGTGAACAAAAGGAGTTTTCCTCTGGGCGGAAGCCACCAATGAAAGCATATGACCTACTTTCTCTCCTTCCTCAAGAAATGCCAACTTCCGAAATTCCCCCTCTTCTGTGCTCTGTCCATCTGAAACTGGTCCACCGACCCCTGCGCATCCCGCAACCTCTTCTGAGCCTCCGGCGTACCCTCCTAACCATATCTTCCTCCGCCGTGCACAACTCCTTCAACATATCCTGTTCCTTCCGTCTCAAATTGGATTTACACTGGCTAATTTCTCTAATGAGTAGTCCCCGTAAGTACGCCTTCATTGCGTCCCAAATCACCAGCGGCCCTGCACTGCCCTCGTTTATACTAAAAAATTCCTCCATATTTTGGGATATATTGCCCATATTAATGCTGCGTAGCCACGCGGGGTGTACCCTCCACCCTCCCTTACTCCCACTCTGCATCTCCATCAACGAAATGTGTATACATATTGGTCTGTGGTCCGATATTACTCTTGGTAGGTACTCAACCCTCGCCACCAGAGCATCAAATTGGACATTGCCCAGCGCCATGTCAATGCGAGATAAGGCATTGTACGAGGGTGAATAGCAAGAGAAGCACCGGACCCCAACATTCCTCTCCCTCCAAAGATCTCTCAAACCCATCTCCTCTATATAAGCGCCAAATGATGTTATATGACCACTTGACCACACCGGATTGGTTTTGTGCCTGTCCCAAAATTCGTCCTGCACATTGTTAAAGTCACCCACCAGTAATATAGGAATATTCCCCCACCGACCCGTCCTCTCCATTACTTCCCTAATTGGTTTGCTGGAATATGGCGGTGGTATATAAACAGCAATGACAGCCATCAAAACCCCAAACAGTCTACACACTAAAATCACATATTGCCCCTCATCATCCAAAAAGGTCTCTACTTGCTCAAATTTAGTGCATCTCGGGATAAGTATGGACACCCCCCTGGAATATGTGGAATAGGTGGCGTGGAAGGACTCCTGCACCCACCTCTTCTGTAGGACCTCAGTTGTCTCTTTAACCAAGTGTGTCTCCATTAAGCATATAACTGCCGGTTTCTGGTCCAGTATATATTGCAAGACTGCTGCCCTCCTAGTTACGTCCGATAGCCCTCGGACATTCCATCCGAGCACCTTAATGTGGTCTCCCATTATGTCTAGGATTGACATACAGGATCGAAATATTCTTTCCTACTTGCTGTCCGCCCACCCCCTCTCCTCGTTCCCTCCCCCACCCCCCCTTCCTACCCCTCCCCCACCAATGTCCCACCCCACTCCCCCATAGATTGTAACTCTCCCTGAGAGTGAGTCTCAAGAGCCTAACACCCACAAACCACCACATCCAGTTCCGCAATTCTCTAACCTCCTCCCGCCTCCCGCCTTGATATATACATTTAACTCTGTAGCAAACATTAAGGAACACAATTAAAACAAGTAAACAGTTTACAGAGAAAATTAGTGCACAACCTCCATCCCAAACCCCCCCACCCCAGCCACTGGTGCTGAAAGCTCAGCGCCCCCCGAATCAAACCCCTGCCGTCTCCTTCTTCAAGGTAAGACAACCTATTTCCAGCCCGGCGCATAAGCCACCAACGTGCCAGAAAAAAACAATAATACGAATAACGACGTGGATTCCAACCACTTCAGACGGCTGCACCCGCCATTCCTTTTTAGACAACCAAAGATCAGTGCATGGGCACGACGTCCATCAGCCACACAGTCTACTCAGCCGTCTTTCACTCCAAGTCTCTTGGCGTTAGTGTCCAGCCACTGTGTGGCCTCCTCCGGGGTCAGAAAAAACTGTACCTTGTCGAGGGCGATCACCCTCAGTTTTGCCGGAAAAAACATAGAGTACTGTACCCCCAAATCACGCAGGCGCTTCTTGATCCCTGCAAACTTCATTCTTTGTCTCTGTACTATGGGAGAGTAATCTGGGTACACGGCAATCTGCTGGCCATCGATAGTAAAATTTTCCACAATCCTCGCTTTTCTCAGAACAATATCCCGATCTCTGTAATTTAATATCCTGGCGAGTATTGTGCGGGGTTCAGACCCAGGTGGCCTCTGCTGCATTGGCACTCTATGAGCCCTTTCCACAGCGAATACTTTGGACAGAGAGTTTTCCCCAATTTTGTCCCTCAGCCAGGACTCAATAAAGGCTGTGGGGTCCCTCCCTTCAGCTTTCTCAGGAACTCCCACAATCCGGAGGTTATTTCTCCTGGACCGATTTTCCAGGTCATCATTCTTTGCCGTTACCTCCGCCAGTTGCTGTGCATATTTTTTTTCCACTTTTTGCAAATTTGTAATGTGATCCTCTGCTGTTCCAACCCTCTCCTCCACAGCGATCACACGTTTGTCAATCTTTTTCACAGCCACATTAATATTAGACATGTCCCCCTGCATTTTGAACATTTGTTCAGCCATAGTAGTTAGAGTCTGCTTACAGGATGATACCAGGGAGAATACGTCTTTAAGGGTCGGTTCCTCTGTGAGCACCGGCTCTGCCCGGTCTCCCCCAGCACCCTCCACTCCAGAGCCTGCCGTCTCCAGCTCCTCCGCCTCCCCCTCTGAGCGAGTGCCGTCCTCCTCCTCTATTTCCTGCTCACCCTTTCCACCTGCACAGACCTGTGAGGTTGCGGTCTGTCTGGCGAACCGCTCCAGCTTAGCGGCCGCCGCCATCCTCTTCTGACAGGCCGCGTTCTCCTGCGCCGCTGCTTCTCTTGCAGCGGCGCCATCTTGGGAGCCTCCTCCAGCACCCGCTCCCAGATCTTGCTGCCTCCTGCGGGTCATAACAGCGCCTCCGGGACTCAGACTGGCTGCCGCTGGTCCCCGGGAGCACTTCCCACAAGACCGGGACGGAAGGGGCCTCAAACGCCGGTATGTGCCGGTGTGCAGCAAGTCGGTCGGCGGGAGAACTCCTCGCTGCGTCCTCTCACATCCCTCGCTAGGCCACGCCCCCTTTAAATCTAAGTTACAATTTAACGTACAGTCTTTTCATCAAGCTGTAACTTTCTGTTAAACATTCTCATTACATTACAGAAGATCATGTTAGTTCATTTTCATTAGCAGAGAATGGTTCTTGCTCACCATTGGGGTTGGAGCGAAAGGGAAGGGTGTACTTCTTGGTGATTCGCAACATGGACTGGTACGTGTTCCAGGTTACATGAGACACCAGGAGATCCTTATTGCCAGGAAGTAGCTTGATGAGAGCAGAGCAGGACCCGGAGCCCAATTCTTTGGTGGAATCGGTCTTATTCAGCGCTGCTTCTAGATCTTCTAAATCACCACCGAGCTGAAAGAGTCTGTGACATGGAAAGGAGATTGACCAATTAAGCTGCTTAAAGGGGTGGTCCATTGCTGGACAGCTCATTTTACAATATATGTAATGTGCCTAGTAGAGTTAAAAACACATTCCTATCCAACTGTTTAATGCGATGTGTTCCTGATGATGTACTGTGTCTCTTGATTTCTGCTGACCGTCACAGGCCACCGATGGGCTGCAGCCTTCACAACTCCGTCAGACGGAACTATTCAATACAACAGTTCACATACAGCCACGTATACACTGTGACCATATAGTGGAAGAGCTATATCCAAGGGATAGGGAGTTTACAGAAACATTGAGAAAACACAGGAGGGGGCTCTCACTTTGGGGGGAAAGAGTCTGTCTATCTGATCTACGATCATTGAATGGCCAGACATACTCCACAAGGAGCCCAATG
>JARQOC010000003.1:612198122-612295581 GCA_033576535.1 Allobates femoralis | reverse complement strand
GTCTGTTGTGAGTTTTGGAGACACTCCTGGTTTTGGCACACAAATCTGATGGACGCTGATCAGTGAAAAAACTGCAGTGTGAAAGCAGCCTTATCTGAGTGCAGTATGATGATGGGGCAGATACTCTGATTCCACAGATATGACATTTACAAGGCTATTTGATTCATTTGATCAAATAATGGTTTTATCTGCTGTAGATCTACCAGTTCTTTGAAGGCCAAGTCCCACCACTGATAGGCAGCTTTCTGCCTTTGCACAGTGTACACACAAGATGCCAAGCATTGTGTGGGTGAGGGTGGATTGGCTGACAACAGGTTTACTAGCATTTTAGTGATGATCTCCTGTTGATAAAACAGTGATTTTATTAAAATAATAGTAAGTGACACATTACTGGGATCAGTGTCTGTGCCCTTACATTATGCTGCTCTCTGATTAGGTAACAAAATCCTGCTGACAGATTCCCTTTAAAAATAACACCAGGGATGTTTACAAAGTCGCTAAACTTTTCAGTACGCGATTAAGGCTTGAACATAACTGAAAAGCCACTTTTAAAATCTATACCCCAAAGGCGCAAATTATGCAGGTTTACTATCCAGAAAATGTGGACGCAACATCTAGTGCATTTTACAGGACCATGTTTGTAAGTGACTATTATATATATTTTTTTTATAATAATAATAATATCTTATGCACACGCTACAGAGAATGTCCACCATGGGAAATTGTCTGGTGTTGTAAATTGGATTTCTGCATTTTCAATTCATGCTGCAGATGTGGGCACACATATCATCCACGACGATGGACAATTAGCAATGTACGGCAATGGCATACCCCCACCATTTTAGCAACCATATCCATATAAGGGTTTTATCAAAGCAATCCCACTGTAGGAGGTCCCTAATTAGAACCTACCCCTATGGTGATTTCACAAAAACATTTTTTTATTTTTTTTTAACCAAAATGAAAAATCGATTGAACAAAATAAAGGCAGTACTTGTGTTACTGGATGAATTCTGGCTTTGCCTCGCAGATCTTCAATAAGAACTGAACTAGCGTTTTCATAAAATAATTCAGTGAATGAGCCCGCCTGCACTAACCTTGAATTCCACTGGAAAGTCCCTTGTTATTGAATTGTCCCCTTGAAAACCTGCATCTCACACCACATCAGGTAGAAGATGGAGGACCTCGACAATCCCATTAAACTCATGGTTTCTCCTAGGAATGGCATCATACCCAATTACAGATTGTGTATCATACAGCAGCTCAGCTCTATTCCATTGAATGACCCTAGGCTGTGGTGCCATAGAGAACCTCTAGATTTGTGTAAGGCAAATACAAAATGGTGGCAGACTGTAAGGGGGGTAAGAGGCAGGTTATACACTGCTCAGAAAAATAAAGGGAACACTCAAATAACACATCCTAGATCTGAATGAATGAAATAATCTCATTGAATACTTTTTTCCGTACAAAGTTGAATGTGCTGACAACAAAAATCACACAAAAATCCTCAATGGAAATCAAATGTATTAACCAATGGAGGCCTGGATTTGGAGTCGCACACAAAATTAAAGTGGAATGTAATGTCCTTAAAACAATTCAAAATGAGGCTCAGTATTGTGTGTGGCCTCCACGTGTCTGTATGACCTCCCTACAATGCCTGGGCATGCCTCTGATGTGGTTGCAGATGTTCTCCTGAGGGATCTCCTCCCAGACCTGGACTAAAGCATCCGCCAACTCCTGGACAGTCTGTGGTGCAACGTGATGTTGGTGGATGGAGCGAGACATGAGGTCCCAGATGTGCTCAATCGGATTCAGGTCATGGGGAACAGGAGGACCAGTCAACAGCTTCAATGCTAGAATGAAGATGAAGATCTTGCAGGAACTGCTGACACACTCCAGCCACATGAGGTCTGGCATTGTTCTGCATTAGGAGGAACCCAGAGCCAACCGCACCAGCATATGGTCTCACAAGGGGTCTGAGGATCTCGTCTCAGTACCGAATGGCAGTCAGGCTACCTCTGGCAAGCACATGGAGGGCTGTGCGGCCCTCCAAAGAAATGCCACCCAACACCATTACTGACTCACTGCCAAACAGTTTATGCTGAAGGATGTTGCAGGCAGCAGATCGTTCTTGACATCCTCTCCAGACTCTCACGTCTGTCACATGTGCTCAGTGGAACCTGCTTTCATCTGTGAAGAGCACAGGGTGCCAGTGGCAAATTTGCCAATCCTAGTGTTCTGTGGCAAATGCCAAGCGTCCTGCACAGTGTTGGGCTGTGAGCACAACCCCCATCTGTAGACATTGGGCCCTCATACCATCCCCATGGAGTTGGTTTCTAACCATTTGTGCAGACACGTGCACATTTGTGGCCTGCTGGAGGTCATTTTGCAGGGTTCTGGCAGTACTCCCCCCTGTTCCTCCTTGCACAACGGCGGAGGTAGCGGTCTTGCTGCTGGGTTGTTGCCCTCCTAAGGGCCCCCTCCATGTCTCCTGGTGTACTGACCTATCTTCTGATAGTGCATTCAGCCTGAGGACATTCTTGCTGACAGACACAGCAAACCTTCTTGTCACAGCTCGCATTGATGTGCCATCCTGGATGAGCTGCGCTACCTGAGCCATTTGTGTGGGTTGTAGAGTCCATCTCATGCTACCACGAGTGTGAAAGCACAACCAACATTCAAAATTGACCAAAACATAAGCCAGAAAGGATTGGTACTGAGATGTGGTCTGAGGTCCCCACCTGCAGAACCACTTCTTTATTGAGTGTATCTTGATAATTGCTAATAATTTCCATTTGTTGTCTATTACATTTGTACAACAGCATGTGATATTGATTGTCAATCCGTGTTGCTTCCTAAAGCCGGCTTCAGACTGCGTGTCTGATCCGATCCGTAGCTGTCCGCTTGAGGCAGACAGCCGCGGACAGGATCAGAACACAGGACTGGGGGCTATTATGCCCTCCGATCCTGTGTGCAGCCGCACGCAGCTGAACCAGCTGACAGGTCAGGACCGCGGCGCCCGCGGTCCTCACCTATTAGCAGCAGGAACTGTGTGCGGCTGCACACAGGATCGGAGGGCATAATAGCCCCCAGTCCTGTGTTCTGATCCTGTCCGCGGCTGTCTGCCTCAAGCGGACAGCTACGGATCGGATCAGACACGCAGTCTGAAGCCAGCTTAAGTGGACAGTTTGATTTCACACAAGTTTGATTTACTTGGAGTTATATTATGTTGTATAAGTGTTCCCTTTATTTTTCTGAACAGTGTAGATTGCACATGTGAGGTTCCCATTATGATCACCTCTAATATTAGACGTTTCCTAGGGGTCTATTTTATATTGTACTTGACGGACTCTTAATGTAATTTCTCTGCCTCTCCAGGAAACTCAGTAATACCAGGCTCTGTGCAGACCTTTTCTTCTTACCCAGGAGCCATCTTCTCTGGTGATGACTTCTATATACTCAGCAGTGGACTAGTGAGTACCTATAGCCTATTTCTATTAGGTAAATGACCTATAGTCTTCTGAACATTTAAAGGGGTGGTCTGAAGGCTGAAAGAATTTTAATCTAAATTTCTTTCTATTTATTGTCCCTATCTAAAGTTATTCAGACCACTCATTTAATGGAGGCTTCACCTCTACTCTCCAATCTAGCCTTTCTGGCTATTAAATTTAGGGTTTGTGTAGGGCAGAGGACATTTCTGTCATTGAGTGAAATGAAAGTGACTCTATTGGAAGATCTATCTATCTATCTATCTATCTATCTATCTATCTATCTATCTATCTATCTATCTATCTATCTCTATCTAATCTATCTCTAAAAAACAGGCCAACATAAAATATATTGATGCAAAAAAATCAGCCTATCTATCCTATGTACAACTTTAAATGCCAACTCAAAAATGAATGTACAGACTTGGCTGGTTTGGGGTGTTTGCGCCTTACAGTGTAGTGCAAGAGTATGTCTGTGTGAGTGCAATGCCCTTGAGGCAATGTGAGGAAAGAATTGGTTCTCCTTTAAAAGACTAGTTAAGTATGAAGTCTTAGGCCATTCCAACACGATCGGCGATGTCACAGTGGGGGCACGGTCACTGCTACATGTCAAACCTAGTGAGATCGCTGGCGAGGTTGCTGTTGTGTCACAAAACCTGCGACGAAACAGCGATCTCGCTATGTGTGACGGGGGCTTTACAGGCAATGCTCTCTGTGAGAAAAGTATGCATATTCATTTCTTTTACTGTAAAGGATGGATTTCTAAGTGGTTCTTGCAAGATTTTCTTCCCCTCTGAGAGCAAATTTGAAAAGACAGTGAGGGAATTAATAATTTGACCCCTTGCTGATTTTCTACTTTTGCCCACTGACAAAGACATGAGCAGTCTATAATTTTTAAGGGTAGGTTAATTTTAACAGGGAGAGATAGAATATCAAAAATAAAATCCAGAAAATCAAATTGTCTAAATCATATACAGTTATTTGCATTTTGAAGAGAGAAATGCGTATTTGATCCCTCTGGCAGACAAGACTTAATACTTGGTGGCAAAACCCTTGTTGGGAAGCACAGGAGGCAGACGCTTCCTGTAGTTGATGATGAGGTTTGTGCACATGTCGGGAGGAATTTTGGTCCATTCCTCTTTGCAGATCATCTCTAAATCATTAAGATTTTGAGGCTGTTGTTTGGCAAGTCGGTGCTTCAGCTCCCTCCTTAAGTTTTCTATGGGATTAAGGTCTGGAGACTGGATAGGTCACTTCATGACCTTAACGTGCTTCTTTTTGAGCCACTCCTTTGTTGCCTTTGCAGTATGTTTTGGGTCATTGTCGTGCTGGAAGACCTAGCCACGACCCATTTTTAATGTCCTGGCAGAGGGAAGGAGGTTGTCACTCAGGATTTTCTGTTACATGGCTCCATCCATTGTCCCATTGATGCGATGAAGTAGTTCTGTGCCTGTAGCAGGGAAACACCCCCCAAAACATAATGTTTACATGCTTGACAGTGGGGATGGTGTTCTTTGGGTCATAAGCAGCATTTTTCTTCCTTCAAACACGGTAAGTTGAGTTAATGCCAACAAGCTAAATTTTTGTCTCATCTGACCACAGCATCTTTTCCCAATCACTCTCACAATCACTAAAGTGTTCATTGGCAATCTTTAGATGGGTCTGCACATGCGCCTCCCTGAGCAGTGATTTTAATCCATTACGGCGTAATATGCTACCAATGGTTTTCTTTGTGACCGATGTCCCAGCTGCCTTGAGATGATTAACAAGTCCCCCCCCCCGTGTAGTTTTAGGCTGATTTCTCACCTTCCTTATGATCCTGGATAGCCCACGAGGTGAGATTTACTATTGCACCAACCGCTGTCTCCTTCTCACCCGGCGTCTTACTTATGGTTTTGTAGCCCATTCCAGCCTTGTGCAGGTATAGGATATTTTTCCCAGCATCCTTACGGTGCCTTCACACTGTGTCGTGATCCGGTCCGGGGCTGTCCGGGAGGACCCCGACAGCCGCGGACTGGACCAGCACACAGGACTGGAGGGCTAATATGCCCTCCGGTCCGGTGTGCAGCTGCACGCAGTTCCCGTTGCTGATAAGTCAGGATCGCGGTGCCGCGCTCCTGACCTGTCAGCGGCTGCAGCTGCGTGCGCTGCACACTGGACCTGAGGTCATATTAGCCCTCCAGTCCTGCGTGCTGGTCCAGTCCGTGGCTGTCAGGGTCCTCCCGGACAGCCCCGGACCGGATCACGACACAGTGTGAAGCCGCCCTTAGAAAGCTCTTTGGTCTTGTCCATGTTGTAGAGGTTAGAGTCTGACTGAGTGTGTGGACAGGAGTCATTTATACATTTGACAATTTAACACACCTATCTTTAATGCAGGTAACGAGTTGATTAGGAGCGTCTAACTGGTCTGTAGGAGCCATAACTCCTAAAGGCCACTTAACGCTATGATATAGGTGAAGGATATCGTTAGCTATGTCATGTGACAGCAATCCTTCCGACATCATTAGTGTGTTATCACATGCAAGGATATCATTAATGATCTTAAATTTGGCAACGCTCCAGCTATTTGGAGAAGAAAGCTTGAACGATGTTATAAAGCGGCAGGAATAGGAGAATTATGAACAACATCGTTCAAAAAGGTGTCACACTGAACGATGTGACTTCTTCCCGGAACGTTAATTGGACGACGAACGATAGATTTGAGGTCAGGATTTCAAATTTTTGATGAACGTTCCAATGATTTATCGTTTCAAGATTGTTCGTTTGCACGATCACAAATTCGGGACGTTTCATCGATATCGTAGCGTGGGAAGTGGCCTTTATGGTTGGTAGGGGATCAAATATTTATTTCTTTCTTCATAATGCAAATTCATTTATATAATTTAGACAGTGTGATTTTGTGGATTTTATTTTTGATATTCTATCTCTCACTGTTAAAATTAACCTACCCTTAAAACTACAGACTGTTCATGTCCTTGTCAGTGGATAAACTTACAAAATTAGCAAAGGATCAAATAGTTATTTCCTTCCCTGTATAGTGGTTTTGTTGGTCTTTTGTGCAGCTCAGTGTATCGTTGAGCTTCACAGAATTATCGCGATGACAGCGATAGGGGTCTTCTGTATAATAACCAAATTCTATTGATTTCATTAAAAGATATTTTATATATATTTACCCAATAAATTTTGGAGAATGATAATATATAACTACACATTTTGCAGGTCACCTTGGAGACAACCATTGGGAACAGCAATCCTGATCTCTGGAAATACATCCAGCCACAGAATTCTGTCCTGGAGTGGCTGAGGAATATTGTAGCAAACAGACTGGCCACAGGAGGCAGAGAATGGGCTGATATATTCACAAAGTTTAATAGTGGAACGTAAGTGGAGCAGAACTCTTATTGTAATGGATTTTGTATCACTAGTTAGCATGTGGAACTGAAGCTCCTACCAAGAACCAAATTATTATTATTTTTTTTTCCTTTTTTTAATCACTGTATGATCTTCCCCTTAGGTACAATAATCAGTGGATGGTTGTAGATTACAAAAAATTCAGTATTGGAAGCACAGAGGTGCCCAGCGGACTTCTCACCGTCCTAGAACAGCTTCCGTAAGTTACATACTTTTTTTTTTTCTCCACCTTAAAATGTACTAAATAACATTTATTAGTTATCAGCACTGTACTGAGGGAGGGTTTACACTTCCAGCAACAGGGAAAAAAACCCTGAAAATACAAGCAGAAAATGCCCCAGTGTGGTTTCCTGTTCCTGGATGAGAAAATCTATAATCTTGCGGGGTAAACGATAGTACCTGTTGAGATTTCTTCAGTCGGAGAGGACCTCACGTGGGGCAGTCAGCAGGTCCCTGTGGCTGGCGGATCTGTTCTTGGAACTTGAGCCTGCAACAGCCATATCTTTGAAACATGCTCTCGTTAAGACACTTTCTGGTTCGGGAGTTGGGGTCGGATGTGGTCTTGATGCGCTGACGTCCTCTCTAGCAATCATGGCCAATAGTAATATCCTTTTGTGTAGACACAAGATCTTGGCCAGTTATGAGGTTGGGACTGGATATGGCAACGACACAAGCTTACATCCTCTCCAGCTCTTCTAGCCAATATTAAGCACCTTTTGGGCAGGTGCGAGGTTCGATGTGAGGGAAGAAGCCAGGATGAGTTTTGAAAGTGATTTTTAAACAAGATAATTTTCAAGAATCATCCTGGCTTCTTTCCTCACACAGCAGCGTGACTTTAGAGCCTCTCTTTTACTGCCAAGAATTAATAGATTTTGAAAAAAATAATAATTTCTGCAATCATCATAGAATGGTAATGTTGGAAGGGACCTGGGTCATCTGGTTGAACCTGCTGCACAAGGCAGGATTCACTAAATCATTCCAGACAGATGTCAGTCCAGCCTCTGTTGAAGACTTCCATTGAAGGAGAACTTGTCATCTCTTGTGGCAGCCTATTCCTCTTGTTGGTTACCCTCTCTGTCAAAAATGTTTTTATCCAATATCTAATCTGTGTATCCTCCCATTCAGTTTCAAGATCAGACACATCTATTACACAGTACATAGCAGGGACACATATATAAGATTATCTCAGCACAGGAGATGTGGTATGATCGCACCATGTCCCTGGACGGTCAGACACATCCATTATACAGTACATAGCAGGGACATATATATAAGATTATCTCGGCACAGGAAATGTTGTATAATCAGACCATGTCCCTGTATAGTCAGACACATCCATTATACAGGACATAACAGGGGCACATAACATTTTCTCAGTACAGGAAAAAATTTTTATTCACATTCAATTGTGGAAATTATTATTCCAAGATCTAGTAATTAAAATTAAGGTTAAAATGAAATTTGTTCTTTGGAAAGCCCCTTTAAGGTGATTAGATCAACTATGGGGTAGAAACTAAAAAGTAGTTTTTCTGATCATCATAATGGGAGACCCAGACAATGGGTTTTAGGCAGTCTGCCCTCCGGAGGCCACACTAGGTACTACAAGTTTTTTGTAGTCTCCGCCCCTCCGCCTATAAACCCCCACTGCAGGAGCAGATCCCCAGTCTTACTTCAGTGTGCTCGGAGATCACACCTCTGACTTGCACATCACAGAAGATTTTGCTTAGGGATTTTGTGATGCAGCATGAAGAAAAGTGGGTCCCTGAATGGGGGACCCCCGGCATACTCCCTGTCCACCTTTGGGTGCATACAGGTCGAAGTACCTTGGTCCGTGGCCCTTGGGCCTGGACGCGGACTTTAATGTCTGGCCTGGTGCTATGCCGCGCTCCCTCACTACTCACTTCTGAAGTGCTCTGGTGAGGTGGGAGCCCTGGAGCCTTGCACAGCTCCGTTCCGGTCTGCGGCTATCCTTGGAGGATTTACATGCTGACCGGAGCCTGAACCCCCGTCCGCTGCCCGCTGGACCGGCACCGGACGTAGACCCGTTTATTAAGGTACTCTGTATCTCCTTATGTGGGCCTGGGGGGACATGGTATCTATCGCCGGATGTAACCATGGCTTTGGAACCTCTGTGTTTTCCTTCGGGGCATGCGGTTCTGGGGAGGGGGAGCCCTGGGTGAGGGGCACCCCTTATTGTCATCCGTATTGCGGGTGGTGGCATGACAGTGTGTGTGTGACGGCCGCCATTACAGGAGTGTTCTGGCGCCTTTTTTCCTCACTGTGTGCGGAGGAGTACACGTGCCCCTCTGGGCGGTGACGTCACGCTCCTCCCGGCCTATGTGTGCACTGTTTTCCCCCGGGCTTCTGCTTAGCCGCGCCCACTCATTAGTGGCGCGTCGGCCATTTTCTCCTCATTCCGGCAAGGGATTTGAAGCGTACACATCGCGCTCCAGGGAGAAGCAGCAGTTTGCCCGAAGGGGTCACACAGGTGCCACTCTGATTACCGTTTTTTCCGGTGTTAAACCCTTACTGCCCGGTGCGGTCCCAGTATGGCTACAACTGGGAAGAAGGCTGCCGCCACGAGGTCCAAGGCCTGCAATCAGTGCATGGGACAGGTGGCTGGGGATGGCGTATGCGCAGCTTGCGGTCTCACTGGGACTAGCCCCGGTGTTTCTGGCTCAGATGCTGCAGCACCGCTGCTCTCCCCTGAGGTTCAGGTGGAGGCAGGGCCATGGGATGTACAGAGGTCCTTTAATGACACTGTAGTGTCCAGAATGTCTTCCATGTCGCAATCATTGGAGGCTATACTGAGGAGGCTGTCTGATTCAGCCCCCCATACGGGGTCCCTAGGGGTTAACCCCAGGCAGGGAGAGGGTTCTCATAAGAGACCCCGCTGGGAGGATACCCCCGAGGATGGTGAACATCATTCCTCTGATGAGGAACATACATCTGATAGTAATGATGAGGGTGGAGACCCTGGCCCTGAACCCCGGCACCACAAGGCTCCTTCCGAGGGTCCAGGGGACGGTGTGGAGGATTTGATTTCCTCCATTAACGAGACCCTGGGGCTCATTCCCCCGGCTGCGGTGGTGGATAGACCACAGAAGGAATCTTTCCAGTGGCTGCCACCCTTGGGTCAGTCCCGTGGTCTGTTCACTGACCATTCCAATTTTTGGAGAGTAGTCAGGACGCCCAGGGAACATCCAGAGAGGCGTTTTGTTAGGAAGACTAAGGATTCACGTTATCCTTTTCCTAAGGAGGTTCTGGAGGAATGGTCGCGCTCCCCTAGGGTGGATGCTTCCTTGACCAGAGTTGCCGCTCATTCTCTTTTTTCGGCAGAGGATAGTTCCTCTCTGAAGGATCCTATTGACAAGCAATGCGAGTCATATGCTAAGTCTCTATATATGAGGCTGTGGGTTCTTCTTTCGCCCCAAATTTTTCTATGGTTTGGACGTTGCAAGCTATTACTGCATGTCTGGAGGGAATCACCGATATCCCGGGGTCTGACCCGGAAGTGGCGGCTCTGGCAAACAAGGCTAAGGCCTATGCTGAATATGCCAGATCGGCTGCTTTTGAAACAGCTAGTCGGAATGCAGTGGCCTCTGCTAATGCTGTGGTCTTGCGCAGATTGCTGTGGATGCGTCTCTGGGACTCGGATAAGGTGTCTAAGAGGATTTTGCAAGTCATGCCCTTTTCGGGCGATAGGCTTTTTGGGGACGAGCTGGATAAGCGAATTAAGGAGTTTACTGAGAAGAAGATCCCTCAGAACAAACCCAAGCCGCAGAGGTCTCAAAAATGGAACCACAGACAGCGGTCCTTTCGTCCCAGCTCGCACTCTTCTACCTCGTCCGCACGGTCGGACAAAGGAGGTAAAACCGCTGGTCCCTGGCATAACAAGAATCGCCAGAAGAAGCCAGCGGGGGCCGCAGCAGCTGCCGCCCCCAAGGCGACCTCTGCATGACTCGCTCCCGACTCCCACCACCCCACCGGTTGGAGGACGCCTGGCCCTGTTTCAGGACATATGGCTTCTTCACGTTCAAGACCGGTGGGTGAGAGACATTGTCTCTCGGGGTTACAGGATCGAGCTGAAGTCCTTTCCTCCAAACCGGTTCTTTCTCTCCTCTCCGTCACCGGAGAAGGCTCAGGCTTTTCACCAAGTTCTGATTGGTCTTCAAAGGGACGGAGTTGTGATCCCTGTACCGCCTGGGGAACGTTTCAGAGGGTTTTACTCAAACCTCTTTATTGTTCCGAAGAAGGACGGTTCGTTTCGCCCGGTGCTGGATCTGAAATTGTTCAACCAACATGTGCAAGTGCGAAAGTTTCGCATGGAATCCCTGCGCTCGGTGATTGCAGCCATTTCTCAGGGAGACTTCCTGGCTTCCATAGACGTGAAGGATGCCTACCTGCATGTGCCCATTGCACCAGCACATCAACGCTGGCTCAGGTTTGCAGTGGGGGAAGAACACTTCCAGTTTGTGGCGTTGCCGTTCGGTCTGGCCTCGGCCCCGCGGGTCTTCACAAAGGTGATGACGGCCATGGTGGCAACCCTGCATGCACAGGGTCATGCCGTGATCCCTTACCTGGACGATCTACTGATCAAGGCCCAGTCGAAGGAGCTGTGTCAGGGGAGCCTGGACGCAACCCTCAGGACTCTGGAACAGTTTGGGTGGATCTTGAATCTCCCAAAATCCGCATTGGTACCGACCCAGTCTTTGACTTATCTGGGCATGGATTTTCACACGGCCCCGGCACTGGTATTGCTACCCCGCGAGAAGCAGATCTCCATCCAGTCGGCGGTTCGAGCCCTTCTTCATTCCCCACGATCCTCTCTGAGGGGATTAATGAAGCTAGTGGGGCGCATGGTGGCTGCAATGGAAGCAGTGCCTTTTGCGCAGTTTCATCTCCGTCCTTTGCAACTGGAGATTCTCCACAAATGGAACAAGAGGACATCATCTCTGGACAGAGTGGTCTCTCTCTCTCACCAGACGAAGGAATCTCTTCATTGGTGGCTTCAGCCCCGTCACTTGGCACGGGGACGGTCTTTCCTGCAACCTTCGTGGTTGGTAGTGACCACGGATGCCAGCCTGACAGGCTGGGGTGCGGTGTTCTTAGAGCACAGGGCTCAGGGTCTCTGGACGGTGTCAGAGTCCTCCCTACACATCAATGTCCTGGAAATCAGAGCGATTTACCTGGCGCTTCTGGCTTTCCACCGTTTTCTGGCAGGAAAACACATAAGAATTCAGACGGACAACGCGACGGCCGTCGCGTACGTCAACCATCAGGGCGGGACTCGAAGTGCCCAGGCCCTTGCCGAAGTCCACCGCGTTCTGTCATGGGTGGAGGACAACGATTCGTTGATCTCAGCGGTCCACATCCCCGGAGTGGACAATTGGGAGGCCGACTACCTAAGTCGGCAAGGCATGGACGCCGGAGAGTGGTCTCTACACCCGGACGTTTTCCAGTCCATCTGTCGCCAATGGGGGACTCCAGATGTGGATCTGATGGCCTCTCGGCTCAATCATCAAGTTCCGCAGTTCATGGCGCGGTCGTGGGACCCTCAGGCTCTGGGAGCAGACGCACTGGTCCAGGATTGGTCCAGGTTCCATCTTCCGTATGTGTTCCCGCCGTTGGCATTGATTCCCAGGGTCCTGCGCAAGATCAGGACGGAGTGGCGCCGGATTGGCCCAGGAGGTCTTGGTATCCGGACCTGTGGCAGCTCGCAGACGGGGAGCCGTGGAGACTGCCAGAAAGACCGGATCTACTATCTCAGGGTCCGTTCTTCCATCTCAATTCCGCGGCCCTCAAATTGACTGTGTGGCCCTTGAGTCCTGGCTCTTGACTTCCAGAGGATTTTCTTCCTCGGTTGTTTCCACTTTGACCAGGGCCAGACGGCCGGCCTCGTTAAAGATCTATCACAGGACTTGGAAAATTTTCTTTTCCTGGTGCGCTTCAGTTGGGAAGAAGGCTTGGCCGTTCCGTCTCCCAACGTTGCTTTCCTTCCTTCAATCAGGAATGGAGAAGGGACTGTCTCTCAGTACGCTGAAAGGTCAAGTGTCGGCACTGTCGGTGCTGTTTGACAAGCGTTTGGCTAAGATTCCAACGGTCCGTACGTTTCTGCAGGGGGTTAGCCGAGTGGTTCCGCCGTACAAACGTCCTCTCGATCCTTGGGACCTCAATGTGGTCCTGGCGGCGTTGCAGAAGCCTCCTTTTGAGCCTTTGAGGGATGTTTCCCTAGTTCGTCTGTCCCAGAAAGTGGTTTTTCTGGTGGCCATTACATCGCTCAGGAGGATCTCGGAACTGGCAGCGCTCTCGTGCAAGTCCCCATTCCTGGTGGTTCATCAGGATAAGGTGGTGTTGCGTACGAGGCCCGAATTCTTGCCTAAGGTGGTGTCACCTTTCCATATTAATCAGGAGATTGTTCTCCCTTCTTTTTGCCCTACACCGATTCACCGGTGTGAGAAAGAGTTGCACACTCTGGACCTAGTGAGGGCTATCAGGATTTATGTGTCTCGGACTGCGTCGGTACGCACCTCAGACTCTCTGTTTGTCCTTACGGCTGGTTCCCGTAAGGGTTCCCCGGCCTCCAAATCTACTTTGGCTCGGTGGATCAAGGCTCCTATTCAGGAAGCTTACCGTTCTTCTGGTATGCCGCTCCCGGTGGGATTGAAGGCTCACTCTACCAGAGCCGTGGGTGCCTCTTGGGCTCTGCGGCACAGGGCTTCGGCTCAACAAGTTTGTCAGGCAGCCACTTGGTCTAGCCTCCATACGTTTACCAAACATTACATGGTACATGCCCATGCCTCTGCGGATGCGAGTTTGGGCAGGCGGGTCCTACAGGCGGCGGTGGCTCACCTTTGAGGTGCCCCGCACATCAAACGTCTCAAAGGAGCTTTTTTTTCCCGCCCTGGGGTGTTGCTTTAGGACATCCCCATTGTCTGGGTCTCCCATTATGATGATCAGAAAAAAGAGAATTTTGTTTACTTACCGTAAATTCTTTTTTCTTGAATCATTAATGGGAGACCCAGCACCCACCCAGTTGTCCCGTTGGACGTTTTGTTGTGTTTTTGAACCTCTTGGCTCCGGCTTCTTTGGCTTGCATGGTTCGCGGCCATGCCGAGAGTTGTGGTGTGGGTTGCCTCCTCGCAGCTTATGAACTAAACTGGGGATCTGCTCCTGCAGTGGGGGTTTATAGGCGGAGGGGCGGAGACTACAAAAAACTTGTAGTACCTAGTGTGGCCTCCGGAGGGCAGACTGCCTAAAACCCCATTGTCTGGGTCTCCCATTAATGATTCAAGAAAAAAGAATTTACGGTAAGTAAACAAAATTCTCTTTATTAGTACAAGATTCTTTGTTTAGAAACCTGGAAGAGCGCAAACAATGTGTGTTTACAGTTCATAAGAGCGTACTTTCCCTTATCAAGTGACTTGCCAGGGTATGGGGACTCGGGTATCTGGTCCCTCTGCTTCGGTAGGGATGTCATTGGTGGCCTGCCCAGACCAGTGGCCCTGGGGTCTTACTCAAAAAGGGGGTAGTTGGTGTTGGATTGAAGATAAAAGTTTAGAAAGTTTATCGTGACGCCGCCTGCAGATCCTGGTGAAAGAACACCAGCGCTGCTTCAGTCCTCCAGAGGGTGATGGTTCAGCAGCCGAGATGGTATAGTTTACTGCAGGTGGAGCTGGCCCTCCGGGGCAGGGATGCACCTGTAGGGATAATGGTGCAAATGATGGTGGTAGTTGTGCAGCAGTGAATAAGCACACGGAGACTCAGTCACTCTACCCGGGTTCTTTACTGGAACTATGCAGATGATACAGTTCAGTGTCAAAACAGTTTTTATCCGGCCGGGTAGTCATAGTGGGCTGCAGTGTCTCTGGAAGTCTACTGTGGTATGGCTTCCAGGATCTTCCACGTGTCCTGCTGCTACTGCATGTTCTGGGGTAGCATGCTTAATACCAGGCCCCTTGAGGTGCTCTGACGATCCCGGCTTCCACTCTCTCCCTCTCCTGCTCTGGGATTCGACCCCGATGGGTTAACCTGGTGAGACTGAGCCCGCCAGACAGGGTGTCGGGGCCGGTAAACAGATCCATGACCTCTGGCGTTCTCGGCGCAGGGGCTGGACTCCCTGACCGTTTTCGGATCCAGTACTCCGGTGTATGTGGACGAGGGTTCCCTCCCTGAGTATGAGCGCTCTAGGGGTCCCCTCCTTCCGTCTGGGCTGCCTGTTCTCCTTTCAGGCCCCCTTCCTGGAAGTCTCCCTTTTTCACTCAGAGGCTCCCTGTTTTCCATCTTTCCTCAATGCCATGTAGAACTCGCTGTGTGTTTTCCAAGGGTCTATGGAGCCCTACGTGTAATAATGGTTTGTCAAACCTAAAAAAACTAACGTCGGTGAGGTAGGCTGTACAGGATGACTTTAAGATGCATTCATTACAGGGGAGAATGTAATAGTTCTGTTCAACAGAAGTTTCTTATATGAATCATCAAGCCAGATCGGGTCATTAGAGACCATGGGGGGGAAAGAGTGACAGAAGAGAAGCTTCAATCCTGTCAGGCCAGCATCTAAACGGGTCACTAAACATTATAGTCGATTACTTGAGTCGTCATTTGTTAAATGAAGGAGAATGGACTTTAAATCGGAACATTTTCAGTCAGGTCTGTGTGGGATGGGGTGGGGATTCCATAAATAAGACTTATTCACGACCAAAGAACATCAGCAGGTGGAGGGGGTGAAGGTGCGCTAAAGGTGCAGGTATCTGCAAAAAAAAAACTGCTGACCAGCCATGGGTACATATAAGAAAATAGAGAATTACTTAAGGTATAACTAGGCTTCCTAAGGTAAACTCTACGTTTCATAGATCTAAGGTAGTAATACTCCCTTCATTTTGTCACAATCAAGGATCCCGGGTGAGCTAATTTTTCGTTACCTTGATGTCAGAAGATGTTTACTTATATGATGGGGGTGACAAGTTCTTGGTAGAAGTCTTCTGCCATGTTTACATTGTTCCAGGGTCCAAATAAAGGAAAAAAAGGGCTACAACCATATATATTCGTGTATAAGCAGACTTTCTCTATCGCCTCATTGGGGGACACAGACCGTGGGTGTTATGCTGCTGCCACCAGGAGGCAACACTAAGGGAATCTGAAAAAGATTAAAGTGGCTCCTCCTCTGCAGTATACACCCACAGGCATGCAATGCCCAACCAAGTTTTTTGCTTAGTGTCATAGGAGGCACGCACAAATTTTTACTCTCTCCGTTCAATCTTTTGGACACAAGAAAAGTGGGCCCGGAGTGGCCCCCGACATACTCCACCTTGTGGGCAGCAGAGCTGAGGTTGAGATCTCCATTTTTTCCCTCTTATATGCCGATCCTCCTTTCCCATTCCCTCTAGGGGTCTGGGATGAAGTGGAGACATCACGAGCCTCCATGAATCCTCATGTGTCCGTCCTCCTTCCCCAGCCTCTGTAGGTACCTGGGCAGAAGTTGAGATACCCCATCCATCCTGATGTCGAGAATAGACCCGGACCGCCATCAGGATATGGGCTGCAGGATCCCCAGGACACTGAGGTACCGGTCCCCTTGGGCACATATCGATGGGCGGCAGCTCCAGCCCTTTGGGCCCCTGCATTGCACAGCGCCAACATAGGGGCGATCAGGACATGTCCCTGGGGCACATTCTTACAGCCCGGGCGGTTTTGTTTTCACACTATCGCGCCAGGGTCCCCTGCTTCCCGGCCACGGCTCCTAATTTAGGTCCCGGCTTTGGCCTGCACAGACCGCCACCTGTAGCCCCGCCCACTAGATGATGCGTTCCTGGCATCACCGCGCCATCGCTGGAGGCGGGATACGCGCCCAAATGCCGCTCCGCCTCCCTGATCTCATCATGTGAGGCGGGCCTCGCGCCCTGTGGAGCTCCGCCCACCTCATAGGCGACGGAACGAGCATCTTCAGCCGCACCCGCCCCTCCCAGTATATCCTACGGAGGGCGGGACCGGGAGGGTGGGGTACACGCGCTCTCTTCCCGCACACATCCTGTGCCCGCCCACATTCCGCGCCATCTTCTCAGCATCGTGAGGTGGCAGCACCGTTACGTGGGCTCCCCATCCCCACAGCATCTCAGGTTCCTGGGGCCACAGGAACGCTGGGCAGCGGCGGCAGCCACAGAGGACGAAAGATACCATCGGTCGGTAAGCCACAGCGGTGACCTCACCGACTGTGGATCTCCTCCTTTTTCCTTTACACCCTCAGGCCGGCAGTCCCCTTACCCATACCAGGCATGTCGAGCACACGCAGTAAGGCCACAAAGGCACCTACTACTTTCTATGCCGCCTGCACAGTGTGCAAGGCCCCTTTACCTGGGGGATGCGCCTCTCCTCACTGCTCTGCCTGCATGCAGGCCGCGACGCCAGAGCCCCCCATACCCCTGGCACCTGCGGATTTGCCGGCCACTCCGGATTGGGCCACTATTATCTCCCAATCGATGTCTCAAGCAATCGAGCAGTTATCTAGAACCCTGCTCCAGGCTATGCAGAGCCGTTCGACCCCTCATCCCACTGATCAGCCCTCGGGCGAAGCTACGAGCGAGGCACCATCTCTTTCCAAGGCCTGAAAAGGACTCACAGGTCTCCTTCTCCTTCCCAGGGGTCTGAACCTAATCAGAGTGACCAGTATGCAGTGAGACTCATAACTCAGACGACGGATCCGACCATAGCTCAGATCAGGATTACGACTCGTCCCTGGACCTTGACACACCAGATTCGAATGCACTGGTGGAGGAGCTTGTATCCTCTATTAACACTGATTAGAGGTATCCTATCCGGCAGTGAAGGCCCCGGCTTATAAAATTTTATTTAAATGTCCCAAGAAGACACACAGATGCTTCGCTGACCATCCTGATTTTCAGGAAATAGTGCAGAAGCACCGCTCTTGCCCTGACAAGCGCTTCCATGCCCGTAAAACACCGGACGCAGCATTACCCCTTCCACCCAGAGGTCTTACTCAACTGGGCTAACGTGGACCCTCCGGTATCCAGGTTGGCAGCACGGATGCTGCTGTCGTTACCAGACAGTTCCTCCATTAAGGACTCCACGGACCGCCAAGTGGAACTGTTAGCTAAATCCGTATTTGAGGCTGCCGTGCTTCGCTAGCACCTGCATTCGCTTCGGTGTGGGTGGTGAAAGCGATCTCAGCATGGATCACTCAGATCCACTTCCTGACACAGGACTCGCTGCACGAAGTTGCTTCACTAGCAACTCATTTGGCTGCCGCAGCTAATCACGCCATTCACGACGAGTTGGAATCGGCTAACCGAGCTGCCTTAGCCTCCGCTAATGCCATTACTATTCATCGAGCCCTCTGGCTGCGAAAGTGGAAAGCAGACCCTGCATCACAGAAATCCCTTACGAGCTTACCCCTTGTGGGAGACCGTCTGTTCGGTGAGCAGCCTGATAAGCTTATCTTGGAATCTACAGGTGGGAAAAGCACTTCCCTTCCACAGCAAAAGTTCAAGAAGCCGTTCAATCGCCGCCAACAGTCCAGGTTCCGATCCTTTCGGAACTCCTTTGGCTGGTCAGTATCCAGACCAACCACGGCTGCCAATAAACCCTCGCATGGACAGGACCTGGACGTCGCAGAAGAGCGGCTCCTACTGGCAATCCCAGTCTCGACAATCCAAGCCCAAGGGGTTCGGGTCCCACAGGCATACCTCTTACTGACTCCCTTCCCCCGGAAGGCATCCCACTGGTCGGGGGCAGACTGCTCCATTTTCGGAACGTCTGGCTTCCCCTGGTCCAAGACAAATGGATTCAAGATCTCGTGTCTTCCGGTTACAAGATAGGTCTACAATCCCGCCCCCCCCACTGTTTTTTTTTTTTCTCACTAAACCGCCGACGTCCCGAGGAAAAGCCTTGGCTTTACACCAGGCGGTGGAATCCCTACGACGCGACGGAGTCATCGTGCCGGTACCGCAAGAGGAAAATATTTCAGAGGTTCTACTCCAACCTCTTCGTGGTACCCAAAAAGGATGGCTCGGTGCGCCCAGTACTCAATATCAAGCTCCTAAACAAAGACGTCAAAGTACTTCATTTCCGGTTAGAGTCCCTGCATTCCGTTATTGCATCCATGGAACAAGGGGAATACCTAGCGTCCATCGACAAAAAGGACGCTTACCTGCATATCCCAGTAGCAGTGTCCCATCAACAACTACTCAGATTTGCTGTGGATCAAGCTCATTATCAATTCATGGCGCTTCCATTCGGCTTGGCTACAGCCCCAAGGGTCTTCACAAAGGTCATGGTGGCCATCATGACTGTCCTCCATTCTCGAGGAATTGTGGTGATTCCGTACTTGGACGACCTCCTTGTCAAAGCGCCCACATTCACGGAATGCGAAACAAGTGTCGCCATCACTGCAGACGTGTTGCGGAGGTTCGGCTGGTTGATCAACAGCCAAAAGTCGACGCTGGTACCAACACAGTCTCTGACCTATTTGGGCATGCAGTTCGATACCGTGACAGGCCAAATCAAGCTACCAGAGGACAAGGCACGAGCTCTCCGGTCGGGAGTCCACACCCTTCTTCACCATCGGACATAGTCTTTCAGAAAGGCGATGAAGGTCCTAGGCAAGATGGTGGCAGCGATGGAGGCAGTCCCATTTGCCCCACTTCATCTCAGGCCACTTCAGTTAGCAATACTCAAGAATTGGGACAGGAATCCAGCTTCCCTCGACGGACAACTTTTGCTTGTCTCCCTCGACCAGGCTCTCCCTACATTGGTGGCTCAGACCCGAATTCCGATCCCGAGGTGAATCCTTCCTTCCCCCACATTGGGAAGTCCTCACCACAGATGCGAGTCTCAAGGGCTGGGGCATAGTGTATCTCCACCACAGGGCACAAGGCACGTGGACTCGGGACGAGTCGCTTCTTCCCGTCAACGTCCTGGAGATCAGAGCTATCTACCTAGCTCTCCGGTCCTTCAATCACCTGTCAGCGGGCAGACAGGTCTGGATTTAGTCCGACAATGCCACAGCAGTGGCATATGTCAACCATCAAGGAGGGACTCGTAGTCGCCAGGCGATGTAGGAGGTACTCTGCACACTCCAGTGGGCAGAATCCACCGACTCGGTCCTTTCAGCAGTCCACATTCCGGGGTGGACAATTGGGAGGCGGATTTCTTAAGCCGCCAAGGCATGGACTCAGGGGAATGAACTTCACAAAGAATGAATAGGGGCACTGGATACCTTGTACCAATATAGCAGCAGATAGTCATTCAATGGGGGTGCTCGCCTGTGTCAGCACTAGATAATAGTCCAAATATATAAAGAAAGGAGGCACTCGCCCATATGTACAGTTGGTCTCAGTCTTTTTTAAAAAGCCTGAGACCAACTGTACATATGGGTGAGTGCCTCCTTTCTTTAAATATTTGGACTCAGGGGAATGGTCGCTGCACCCGGAGGTGTTCCAGCTCATCTGTCAGCGGTGGGGAACACTTGACGTCGACCTCATGGCCTCAACGCCAAGGTGCCGGCGTTCATAGCCAGGTCACACGACCCTCAGGCTCCAGGAGCGGATGTGTTGGTGCAGGACTGGTCGAAGATCCCTCTGCCATACATCTTTCCCCCCCCCCCCCCCCCCACACTGCCACTCCTCCCCAAGGTGGTGAGAAAACTCAGGAACGAGTGCAGACGCGCCATTCTGGTGGCCCCAGATTGGCCCAGACGCACCTGCTATCCAGACGTTGTGCAGCTTACAGCCGACGTGCCTTGGAAGCTCCCAGACCGGCCGGATCTTCTATCCCAAGGGCCGTTTTTTCCGTCAGAATTCCTCAGCACTCAACTTGATGGCGTGGCCCTTGAGTCCTGGGTTCTGACTCAAGTAGGCTTACCGCCAGAGGTCATCTCCACCATGCTGCAAGCTCGCAAGCCGGCCTCAGCGAGGATCTACCACCGGACGTGGAAGATATTCTTGGCCTGGCGTACTTCAAAAGGTCATCCAACATGGCCCTATTCCCTGTCCACGGTGCTCAGCTTCCTACAATCAGGCCTGGACGTAGTCTTGTCCTTAGACTCACTGAAGGACCGGGTCTCTGCCCTCTCGGTGCTGTTCCAGAAGCGTTTGGCCAAAATTCCGCAGTTGCGGACCTTTCTCCAGGGAGCTTGTCATATTGTTCCCCCATATCGGAGGCCCCTGGATCCGTGGGATTTGAACCTTCTCCTCACGGAGCTTCAGAGCCCACCTTTTGAACTGCTGAGGGAGATCCCTCTTCTTCGTCTTACCCAAAAGGTGGCATTTCTCGTCGCCATTACTTCGCTACGTAGAGTTTCTGAGCTGGCGGCACTTTCTTGCAAACCGCTGTTTATGGTGTTTCACTAGGACAAAGTGGTCTTACGCCCAGTACCCACTTTCCTACCCAAGGTGGTGTCGACCTTTCATCTGAACCAAGACCTCTCTCTGCCGTCCCTCTGTCCGGCCCCCGTTCACCAGGTTAGAAGACTCTACATACCCTGGACCTAGTTAGAGCCCTTCGGATTTATTTGTCGAGAACGGCACCTTTCAGAGGCTTGGATTTTCTTTCTGCTCACATCTGGGCGTCTTAAAGGTAAACCCGCATCCAAGGCTACTTTAGCGAGATGAACACAGTCCGCCATTACGGATGCTTATGACCTCAGGCATACGCCTCCTTCGGCGGGCCTCCGAGCACATTCTACCAGGTCTATGGGGGCCTCCTGGGCCTTCAGGCACCAGGCGTCGATGCAGCAAGTGTGTAAAGCTGCCACTTGGTCCAGCTTGTACACCTTCACTTAACACTACCAAGTACATGCTTATGCATCAGCAGATGCAGGTCTGGGCAGGCGCGTTCTTCAGGCGGCCATTGCCCACCTGTAGTGCACCGCTGACTTTGCTTCAGCACGGACGTTTCCACTGTGTTCCCACCCAGGGACCGCTTTGGGACGTCCCACGGTCCTGTGTCCCCCAATGAGGCGACAAAGAAAAGGAGATTTTTGTGTACTCACCGTAAAATCCTTTTCTCCTAGCCTCTAATTGGGGGACACAGCACCCACCCTGTTGCCTTTAGGCCTTTAGTACTGTTTTTTACATGTGACACATTATGTTTAGTTGCCTGGTTATTTCCAGGCCTTGGTTTTCATGTTGATAATACTCCTACTGCTTTGGCACTAAAACTGGGTTGGGCATTGCCTGCCTGTGGGTGTATACTGCAGAGAAAAAGCCACTTTAATATTTTTCAGATTCCCTTAGTGTCGCCTCCTGGTGGCAGCAGCATAACACGCACGGTCCTGTGTCCCCCAATTAGAGGCTACGAGAAAAGGATTTTACGGTGAGTACACAAAAATCTCCTTTTTTTTTTTCTTATGCTGAAAAGGCCCCATCGACTTATACTTGAGTGAGGTTCCTTAGACTTTTTGTGGTGGTGGAGCGGGTACTTCAGCACCGGGGCGGTGTACCATCTTGTGCTGTCAGGTGATCATGTTAACGGCGCAGAACAGTGATGTCATCAGACAATACGGGGATGCTGCGGTGCTGCTGCAGGGGAGCGATGGGGAGGTTAAATATATATATATATATATATATATATATATATATATATATATATATATATATATATATATATATATATATATATATATATATATATATATATATATATATATATAATATTAGCTGTGAACCCGATGCAAATGCATCGGGATTCTAGAATGTGCATTAATTTGATTATAGTAGTTATAGCTGGTGTGAGGACTTTTCGGGGGTGTGTGAATAGTTTTTGGGGGCGGTCCAGTACTTTTTGGGGGGGGTCCAATACTTTTTTTGGGGGGGGGGTCCAATACTTTTCTTGGGGGGTCCAATACTTTTCTTGGGGGGTCCAATACTTTTTGGGGGGGGCCAATACTTTTTTTGGGGGGTCCAATACTTTTTTGGGGGGGGGGGGGTCCAATACTTTTTGGGGGGGTTGAATACTTATCGGTGCTGAGTGCTCGCAATGGCCGCGAAGCGGGCATTGCGAGCCGCTGGCCGAAAATGGAACCAGAGGCTCGGCCACAAAGTTAGCGATTTACCGCTCAGGCAGCGACTCGCGCTACCTGAGCGGTAAATCGCTAGCTTTGTGGCCGAGCCTCTGGTTCTATTTTCGGCCAGCGACTCGCAATGGCCGTTTCGCGGCCATTGCTCGCACAAAGCTAGCGACTCGCAATGGCCTCGCGGCCATTGCTCGCGCAGCCAACGACTCGCATTGGCCGCTACGCGGCCAATGCTTCGCCGTGGTGACGTCACATAGTGACAAAGCCACGGCGATTTCGGGGTCCGACACGATTTTGCCTACGGCAATTATAGAGTAGAAGATATATAGTGTGTGTGTGCGCCACGATTGGGGGGCCATAAACCATGATGGGGAGATATATACCATGATCGGAGGGGGACCATGTACCCTGATAGGGGGGCTATTTAGCAGGCTGGAAAATGATACAATAAAATGGGGGAGTTATATACCAGCATGGGGGGCTATATACCAGGATGGGGGCTGCTGCATTTCCACCCTAGGCTTATAATCAAATCAATACATTTTCCCAGTTTTTTTGTAGTAAAGTTAGGTGCTTATATTGGGATTGGCTTATACACGATTATATAGGGTAAATCCACTATTGCTAGATGGGTTAGGATGGCTATAATCTTGGCCTATTTTTGTCTGGGGTCAGGACCCTGCTCAGTGTATTAAGGCACATTCTACTAGAGCCATGGCTACCTCCTGAACAGAATGGGCTACCGTATTTCTTCAATTGATAAAATCTGCAGGGCTGTAGTCTGGTTGCCCTCTACCCTCTCCAAGCACTACAGGGTGGATTTGGGGCCATCTGACTTCTCCTTTGGAGAAAAAGGTACTTTCAGCAGGGGGGTTCTTCTGTTTTAATCTCTCAGTACAATGTTGTCAGGGTGAAGGGAAAACATATTTATTGGTAATTGGATTTTCCTAAACCATGAAAGCACCATTCTAATTCTAATTCTCTCTCTTAGGTTTTTTTGGTAAGATTTTTTTCATGGCTACCTTTTGTACTGTAAAATGGAGTTCGGAGAGGTACCGCCTTTTTTATTCAGTAAGTTTCCTGTTCCTGGGGATAGATACTCTCTCTCAACATGATGTTGTCATGTTTAGGGAAAATCCAATTACCAATAAGTAACTATCATCTTTTCCTTCATTAGGAATTTTGCATTTAAAAAATAAGTTTGAGGACTTGAGGTGATAGGCTGATTGGTCCTTTTTAGACGAAATGGAATCTGTTTACTAACTATGTGCAAAAATTCCTTTTTTACTGTTTTGTATGGTTGATATTTATTTATCTATTTTTTTTTCCAACACTTCCAGAGGTATGATTGTTTCGGCAGATAAATCTGATCTTCTTTATCAAACTGGGTACTGGGGAAGCTACAATGTCCCGTAAGTGCATAAAACTACCGCTAGTGTTCCTATCCTGGGAATAGTGCTTGACAGTCGGTCTGAGGTGTCATCTCACTTATTCATGTGTCCTACCTTTTTTATAGGTATTTTGAAGAGATTTTTAATGCTAGTGGGCAAGTGGACCTGATGAAAAAGTATGGAGACTGGTTCAGTTATTCAAAAACTCCTCGTGCTCAAATATTTCGCAGGAATCAGACACTTGTCCAAGACCTAGAGTCAATGGTGAAACTCATGAGGTGAGGGGGCAACCATGACTTGATGTATAGCATTTTACTAACTTTGTATCTTGTATTAGACCTTCCAAGATGAGAGTGGACTTTTAATATTTCAGGTACAATGATTATCTTCATGACCCTCTCTCACGTTGCGAAAGTTGTGATCCAAAGCCAAATGGGGAGAATGCAATCTCTGCACGATCTGATCTTAACCCTGCCGCTGGAACATATCCTTTTGGAGCCATGCGTCAGAGACAGCATGGTGGGACTGATATGAAGGTGAGTGATCCCTACGATTTGGGAGACAGAAATATATGCACATTTGCAACGCAATCTGCAGAAATGTGATACTTGGTCTTCTGCTGCAGATGTACAGTCTAGCTAAAAATCCTGCCATTAGGCATGTGGACTAGTCGTCTTTCTGCATTGGGTCCAACTGCATAAGTGACATAATGGCATGTTTTCTATTTAAATTATTGGGAGACACCAAAGTCTGCATTACAAGAACATTGTGCATCCCCCTTGTAGCTTATTTCTATAATGGAAGTTCTAATCTGATATGTAATTGTCTAGCGGCCACTTCCATCTGAGGCCGAAATCGCGCGCCAGCGCTCATTGGCCTCCGGCAAACGCGGCGGCCAATGAGTACAGCCTATGCAGATTAGCCGCGCGCGCTCAAAATTCGCGCCGCGGCTCATGTGCAGAGGTACACGCGAGCCAGCCGGGAGTGACCGGTGAGCCACTGACCTCTGTGCAGCAGTAGCTCACCCACGGCCACCTGCCGCACAGAGGTCCGCGCTGAGCCAGCTGGGTGAATGACTGTCGTTAGCAGCTGGCAGCGGTAGTGCCCCGCGCGTTGACCAATGAGAGGCGCGGCACTCAAACTGCACGCAGCTTGGCGGGAAATATGAATTCCGCGACCACTGATTGGTTGCTGCTCTCAGTAGCAACCAATCAGCAGCGCCGCGCGCGGTTTGAATGCCGTGCCTCTCATTGGTCGCCGCTGCATTCAGACGGCGCGTGCCATATTGAAATATAATGTGCGGGCTCAGTGTAGCGACCAATTGCTAGCGGTGAGAGGAGCGGGGGCAGGAGCACGAGGCAAGAGGAGCGTGGGGCAGGAGGAGAGACAGAGGAGGGGCAGGAGAAGGGACGGAAGAGGAGCGGGGACAGGAGGAGCGGGGGCAGGAGCAGAGGCAGAGGAGCGCGGCAGGAGGAGAGACGGAGGAGGAGCGCTACAGGAGGAGGACAGAGGAGCGGTGACAGGAGGAATGCGAGGCAGGAGGACAGGAGGAAGCGGGTAGAGGAGAGACAGGAGGAGCGGTGACAGGAGGAGAGACAGAGGAGCGGTGACAGGAGGATGCGAGGCAGGGGACAGGAGCGGGGTAGAGGAGAGCGAGAGCGGGCAGGAGCACGAGGCAAGAGGAGCGCGGAGAGGAGGAGAGAGCGCTGACAGGAGGAGGGACAGAGGAGCGGTGACGGGAGGAATGCGAGGCAGGAGGAGTAGAGCGGAGGAGCGGGGACAGGAGAAGCCAGGGGCAGGAGAAGAGACGGAGGAGTGCTGACAGGAGGAGAGACAGAGGAGCGGTGACAGGGAGCAGCAGCGGGGGGCAGGAGGGAGAGACTGAGGAGCGATGACAGGAGGAGTGATGGAGGAGAGATGGAGGAATGGTGACAGGAGCAGAGGTGAGAGAAGGAACAGGGACAGGAGGAGAAACGGAGGAGCGGTGACAGGAGGAATGGTGACAGGAGCAGCGGTGAGAGAAGGAGCGGTGACAGGAGGAGAGACGGAGGAGCAGTGACAGGAGAGACGAGGATCGGTAACAGGAGGAGAGATGGAGGAACGGGGACAGGAGGAGCAGGGACAGGAGGAGAGACGGAGGAGCTTGACGGTGGACGACGGAGGAGAGGTGACATTAGGAGCGGTGACAGGAGGAGAGACGATGAGCTGTGACAGGAGGAGTGGTTTAGTTCACTCATTGACTGAACAAGTTCTGTCAGTCACAGTATGTCAACTACATACATATTCTAGAATACCCGATGGTTAGAATCGGGCCACCATCTAGTTCTATATATTCAGCACATTAGTTAGTAGCCTGTCTTAACTGAACTTTCTTCATTTTCCTTTGACAGGTCACAAGCTACGATTTTGCCAAGCATCATAAAATGGTGGTCGTGAATGGTCCCACATGGGATCAAGTCCCTGCCTTTCAATGGAGCACTTCTCCCTTCAGCAGCCTCACACACATGGGCCATCCTGACCTCTGGAAGTTTTCCCATTGTTATCAGTTGGGATTGAGGCATTGTCTTTCTTTTATAATATTTTCTTCAATCAATGCACTATTGATCAGCATTTGTAACCTTTGTGCCCGGACATGCATTGCAGCTGGCATGGTACTAACATGAGGGTACTGTTTAAAGCAGGGAGCTGAATCAGTGATTAAAAGTTTTATAAGGGATACATTAGTGTGCTTAAGGTTGTGTGTGTGGGTTTTTTTTTTTGTTCTTTGCATACCTGTACATGAATGTTATGATTACAAACCCAGCTGTTTTTCTGTACCAACGTGTCCTATAAACAATGTGTCCCATTAAGCTGTTCGAATACCAAAGGAAATGGATGCTATGATTCATTTCGATGTTGACCAGGTATAAAATGTGATTTGTTTTTCTTTTAAGAATAGTTGTGTACGATAGTCCCTCTATGACCATCACATATCTGAGCTCAAGTTCCTGCTTGATATTACTTGAACTGGTAGATTATCTAGGAGATCTGAGAGTTGTCATGATGGACCATCAGGATTGACCTCCCTGCTGTGTAAATCCTTATGAATTAACCTTTGTTATTTTCATAAGCTACGATTTCACCTAGTAAACTGCAGAGACCACTGTGTAGATGAGACGTACACGCTGAACTATGCTGCGAATGAGTTAATGGTGTTAAAGCAATATAAAATCACGTCTGCTGCATGGACTGGAGGCGTTTTAGTGTCTACTCTAAGAAGCATGAACTATCTCTTGTAGGCTTCAGATCTGTTTTTCTTTAACTTTTGGCTTCTTCATAGTATTGGCTGTAGAATCAGCCAAATGGCCTTATGCAGCTCTTCATCAGTGTACTAGGGTTGCTTTGTGATATAAGGAAAGTATTTTCAGTAGCTTTATCACGTGGAATCAGAATTTGGTCTTAGATTTAGTAGAATTAAACCCATGTTCTTTCATAGATAATTTGCCTCTGTCAGGCAAGAATGTGACCCATAAGGGGGAGTATAAGAAATGCTGTATTGACCATCTACTGTTACTCATCCCCACTGCAAAAATCTATCTATGCTAATATATATATGCTACAAGTGGGCAGTTGTATTTGAGAGCTTTATGAAAATAATGGGTGAGTGGTGTGTATATATATAGTGCTAGTCTTCTGTGTGTATAAATGAGTGTTCTTGTATTTTTTCTTTTTCCAATTTGCTTAGTATTAAAATTGTAATATTACTTAGTCTTGAGACTGAATCTTCTTTTGCTTTTTGCACCGTTTCCAAATCATGTTGCATATCATCACTAGCATTGTGATGCACTTTAAAACATTCACTTACACCTGTCACTTTTATGGCTTTATTTTACTTGTCCCGAAATTTGGCAATTAAAAAACATATCCACAGTAGATTTGTAGTTTCTCTTATAATATATATATCAAGTGATTTAATGCCACAGAGTAATAAAACATTAAGAACTACACAAAAAATAAATTGACTTAAACATCTGTAACAATACAGAAATGCTGCACAGAGAACATAGAGGTAGTGGTTACACTGAAGATGTTTGACAATAGAGATGAACGAGCCTGTTAGGGGTATGAGTTCGGGCTGTACATATCCAAAGCACTACATCGAGCATCGCTGTGCTGGGTACGCTGGGTGATTGGCCCAGTGTGAGCCACTTGCAGTGTTTGATTATCTTGCACTGGCGGTAAAAGGAGAGTTATCGGCTGTAGAGTATGCCAAAATAAAAAAAAAGACAAATCCCATCCCTCCCGCCCCAGAAGTAGTTTGTTTATGTTTAGCTGTATGCAAACTGCCCAATTAATGTCTTCGAATGAGGTCCAGATCAAGTTTTGGTCATGGAACAGATCTTTATAAAGAGTCTGACTGAACCACCAGAACCCGAACTTCCATGGGTCTGCTCATCTCTATTCAACAATTCTTTGTAGCCTTTTCATGCCAACTCCCTACAATCCACACTATACTCTAACAAAGCTTGATGCAACAGTATGATCTGACAAAGTAATCAGTGTCTCTGGTTGCCAGAGTATAAGGGTAGATGAGGAATAGACATGTAATCATATGGTGTATGCACAAGACAAGTAGTCCAGCTGAGAAGTTGCTGGCATTTAGTACCCATCACCTCTGTCGCCGACATAACCATCTGAGGACAACTAGTGTAGGAATGTGGGCCAAGGCTGGATTCACACATCCAGATGCATGGACTGTATTCAGTGTCCAAACCGCTCTTGACAGCCTTGTACATGAATCTGAGGTTGAGTTCGGGTTGGGGCGACCCACAGACTATCTGTGATACATGGATTCCTGAATGCGGTCTAAATTGTAGTCTATGAACTCCTATATTGGACATATAGAAGGTGAACCAGAATTTTATTTGGAAAGAATGTGTCCTGTTTCGTTTCTGCTTAGTATACTTGGAGCTGATAGAATTCCCAGAAAACCGGTACCATGACTTAGTCCGAAAGTCTGAAAGGCAAGTTCTTAAGAAACATTGACAAACTCTATGCCTAACTCCTTTTTGAGTCGGAAGAGCTGTGTGAGGGTGATGTTGTTCCCACCACATACGATGATGACCACAGATGACAGATCTTTGCTCAGCTTGCCTTCCTTTTGCAACTTCCCAGTTACATTACTGTAGACCGCAGCAAGAGCTGCACCACATGCTGGCTCCACAAGCATCTTCTCATCATCTACAAAAATAAAGGGCGAGCAAGTCAGCAAGACGCATGTACCCCATTATGAGCTCTGCGCATAAGTGATAAAAGCCTTCCACCCTGGATTAGTAGCTGCAATGTTAATCCCACTACACAGGTGAGGAACAAGCTGCTATATTGCAGTTAAAATAAGAGCCCGCTGAGTAGGTAGCTTACTTCGGGAATTAGTAATATTGCGCATTTTCAATATGATTTGATATTATTTTTAATGTAATGCTTACTATTTTCCAAGACTATAATGTGTTGCATGAGATCTAGTCTCCAGAATTGCTCACCTAGGAACCTCTCAATGGCAATCACAGCATCTTGGTCAGTGATGACCTCGGAGAACACAGGATGTTCCTGAGCTAGTTTCAGTGTTTGTACTCCCACAGTTTTTGCTCCCAATGTCTTAGCCACACTGTTGGGGGAAAAAAAAAAATGTTATAGTAGATAATATATATTTTCCTAACTTAAAATGTCATCTAATAGATTCAACATAAGACATATTGTGACTTTCATTAAGTCTAAAGCTACAGATCTAAACCTGCAGCCCTCTTTTAATAAAGGGAAAGCCTCCCTTACTATAGCCTGTGAGTATGAAATTGGACTGAGTGTGCAGTCTAAAGATGCAGCCAATGTTTTTCTTGTAGCGTTCAACCCATTTAATCAACACTAAATGTTGGATGTGATGGTGAAGGTTGTACCAGGAAAGCCTGGTGATATCAGGAACCTTGACTCTTTCTAAACTTGGCCCATGGAGACCAGGTTGTTCAAAACAGTATGTGAATCTCAAACTCTCAGCAAGTTAATCTAACGTTGAACATTATTTCTTTTAACCTTTTAGGGTCAACTGGTTTAGGGTTAGTGGTGTTTGAGATTTTTTTGGAAGAGGGCACAATAGTTCTGGCATCTGCAAGCAATCTCTAGCTACAGTATTTAGACATTGGTTTACCTTGTAATTTCAGGAAGAGTCACCAGCTTTCCTTCCTGTACTGCAGCATTAAGACTGTGAGCGCCTCTTGTTTCCATTGCAATGATGGGAACATCACTCCATCCCACTTCCCGGAGGCCTTGGACTACTCCACAGAGCATACCACCACCACCAACTGAGAGGACAATTGCTCCTGGTTTTGAAGGTAGACTTTCCTTCATTTCTTTTACCAGTGATGTGTGGCCTTCCCTATAAAATATAAAGATACTATAAACAATAAATACTGGATATATAACTTAAACACTACCATAATTTTTTTTTTTTCCATCCCTCATTATGTCTGTGTATACATAGTCTGTGTTAATATACTCCCCTATCGCCGTCGTCTTTGGTATCCAGCGCAGTTTTACTTCTCAGTGGGAGCCAGAAGTCTCTTTTCGATGCAAGTCTGTGAAGCCTCGTTCTGACGCTCCACAGTCTTAAGGCCACGTTACACACACCGATATATTGGTTACAGATCTCTGGTTGCAGTGAAATCATGGACACATTGCTCCATTTTGTGGCTGTGTACAATGCAACAATGTGTCCATGATTTCACTGCAACCAGAGATCTGTGACCAATATATCTGTGTGTGTAACGTGGCCTTTACATTGTAAAAGTCGCTTCTGGGTCATGCAGGGAATAGTGTGACCCGGATAGTCTGTAGAGCAGTGATGTCACTTAGAACAGTGGGAATGGCGTTTGATACTGGCGAAGACCAGCAATGGGTAAGTACATTAAACACACACATAAATTATAATTAAGAAAAAAAAAACTTTATGGAGAACCTTCTTCAACCCAAACACCTGCAACAATTGTGCAGTCTGAGATGTTTGACATTGAGTATGCAGACTACCTTTTATCAAAATTGTAAGAATATAGTTTATACAACCAAAATATATGGTAATATATCATACCATATTAAAGGATCATCAAATGGAGGGATGTATACCCATCCTGGGTTATTCTTCACCAACTCCTTGGCATGCTCAATAGTATCATCAAGCATCTGTGAAGGAAGACGGCCATTGTTAAAAGAAGATTAAGGGATACCTATCATTTTAACAAATGTCTCACATTTCAGTGTGACCAATCAGATGTTTTAATTAATAGAGGAAAGGGGGTCCAGGTACTAAGACCCCACCAATCACTAAAGCTAATTGATTGAGGTACTCGGCTAAGCACTCTTCTACTCTTTATCGGTTCTGAGAGAGTGGATCACTGGGTACAGATTCATACAGAGGTGAGTGTTACTTTTATTTTATTTGTGTGTTGTATCAGTCTCAATCTACAACATTTTGCTGCTTGTTGAGGTGATCTTCCACGGAAGATGTGGATGGTCCAAGCAAAACAGTTGGATGGTCAGGTTACTCGGACACTATTTTGTAGTATTATAGTTATATAATTATCTATAATATAATTATAAATTATCTCTTTTTATACTTCATAGTTTAACAAATGTTCTTTTAGAAAAACACTGTCCCCAGCTGAGGAAGGTTGAACCTACCTCCCCCACTACACAGACTGTAGCACCTTCATCTTTGACTCTTTGGATGGTAAAGCTTGGAGTGGTAACTGGGACCAGAATAGTTGCAGGGATGGACAGCATGCGGGCACTGTAGGCAGCTGCCAGGCCAGCATTACCTCCTGAAGAGAGAAAATATGAGGACACATGATTAACCATGAACCAAGTGAAAATACATTAACTTTATGTTAGGGACTTCGGATCTGATATTTATGGTGTAGGTAACTGTGTTTATTCATTCTAAATGAACTATGGTTGGTATATTTTTGCAAAATATGCTTTCGGCTTCGCCTCATTGGGGGACACAGGTGCATGGGTGTTATGCTGCTATCTCTAGGAGGCTGACACTAAAGCCGGCGTCACACGTGTCAATATCGTAGCGACATCGCCAAAAAGTGACCGCTAGCGATATCGCAAGTGCGTTGTGCTGCAGCGCGACGCAACTGCCATGCCGTCTGACACCGCAATAGCGATGTTGGCGGTGAACCAAGCTATACCGCAGCTTGCTGCGGATCGCTCGCTGGGTTGATTCCAGCCCAACGAGCCATGGCTCCGCCCGCTTCGCCGCCGCATCACCGGCAACATCCTGCCGTGTGTCTGCTGGCCTGCGATGTCTGAATCGAGCGCGCACCTGCGCATCACTTCCGACATCGCAGGCCAGATTGACACGTGTGACGGGGCCTTTAGTGAACATGAAAAACAGATTAGATCCTCCCCTTACTCACTACTTTTTTTTATCTAAGTGACTAAACTAGTGTCCTGATTACCTGGAGGCATAATATAAAGGTAGGATTGATGGAAGTCCAAGACATGAAACCCCACAATGGAAGGGAGCAGTCATTATCCTCACTGTGCTGTTTTGACTGCACTTCAGTTAAAATGAATTACAATATTGTCCAATGATAGCCTGTCCAATATATATATATATATATAATATATATAATATATATATATATATATATATACACACACACATACACAAGTGTTTGTGTTTTTCTAAAATATTGATACATTAGGAACCGTTTGCTATCTTATAAATGATAGGAAAATGCTCTTTGATGACAAATAACAAGTGATATAAGCAGTCCCATTTAGGTAACACAGAAGCTTACCTGAAGAACACACAAAGTGTTTACAGCCTCGTTCTGCCCACTGAAAGATACAAATATAAAAAATGTAAAAATTACCATCATTGATACCAATCAGGAGTCTAATTATCACAGTCTACAGCAAAATCATATACATTCTGTCTATTCCACTGTCCTGTTCTTTTCTATTTGACATACAATCCCTTTTTTTATTACCGTTTTACAAAGATGTCCAATCCCTCGGATTTTGAATGACCCCGTTGGTTGTGCATTGTCAAGTTTTAGATACACTTTGGTACCACATAGTTTGGACATTGGCACACTGTCTCTCAGTGGAGTGTTTAAATGGAGGCTGCTCATTTCTGGCATAATCTATAGGGAGATAAGAAAATATAACAGGTCATGTTGATTATAGTATTTTCTTTATATGTACAATAAAAAACAGCCCATAAATGTCACCCATATTATAATGACAAATCAAAATGTAAAAAAATGTAGTTTTAATTATATTAAATAAATATTGATATTTTAGGGTGATTTTCTTTGTTAATGTTATATTACTCATCCTCAACCATAGTTGCAATAAATCCATAATAATAATTATAATATCATGTGGAAAACTATATAGGCATTGCATAAATAAGTCACAACCATATTATTACGAGAGAGAAACAGACATATTAGATTTACCAGAATAAATAGAATACAAGGACCATCCATAACTTGCGTTTCGCATTAGCTTCTTTAACAAGGCTTTGAAGAAGCTAGCGTGAAATGCATGTGAAAAAAAGTGTTTTATCACCCTATATGGCATCATATTTTCTCAAACGAATATATCTTCTGTCAATAATTTATTTATATCAGTTGCACTGAAACTGTCATTGTAGCATAGGATGTCCTGTTTTAATTCACAGCACCATAGAGTGAAGTATTGTAATACATATAAACCATACAACTGTGGATTGTGCATCTGAACAAAGTAGAGCTAGCCTTGACATGTCATATAGTCTATAGCATTATTGCATACTGAAATCCCAAAGAGATTTACGATCTCGTTAGTGTACATTGCCCTGAGATGCCACCCTTGTAAACATTTTACACACGGGACCAGAAAATTCAAGATACTCCCAGTTCTTCATTGTATTTCAGGTTTCCTAGGAACCAGGGCTTGATAGAAAAGAATTCCCATGATGCACTTGTGCTAACAGCAAGAATCATCATCAGTATTCAAAGATCTTCATCCTCGAAACTACTCGCAGCTAGTCAAGTAAGTGAAAAAGTTACAGGCTTTATATAAAAAAACATTATTGCTGTCATTATTAATATATGAACTGGAGTTAGAATAATTTGAAGAGATTTGCTGACAATATATTCCAGGATTGTGCTCCCAACATTATCTGTTATGGACACTGGATGTAAGAAATTGTGTCTTGCATACATAGGGGGTTGTGCGACATTTTATAATGTGTGTCTTGTAAAGGAGTTGGCCACCTTTAGAGACAAATTTCATTTTTTGCTTAAATGCATGTATTTTAAGCTAAAACAATATATAATTTTCCACAGTTTGGCTTTTGAAGGCTCTTTATTTCCCTGCACATTCAAGGTCATGTCAGGACCTCTGCACTGCAAGGCCGCAGTGCTAACCACTGAGCCACTATGCCGCCCATAATGATAGATAATAGCATTCCAAGATGTCTGGATGCTGCACTGAAGCCCAGCTGCTGGGAAGGAATTAACTTTATTCCTCCAGGCAGCCTCTGGCTTTTAGTCAGAGGTGAATCTGGTGCGGCTTCACTTACCGCTCAGAACATAGTAAGCGATGGATGTAACCACACTCAGGCTTTGCTTGACAACCGACTCAGCATTGCATCAGTACAGAGCCAGCTGTCAGTCATTCCGGGGCTTTGGTTACAGCCAACACTCACTATATACTGAGGGTTGACTGAAGCCGCATTGACTGCGCCTCCTTGACTGAAAGCCTGAGGTTGACGGAGGTTTGTGGGTGGCTGTTTGAGCTCTGTTTTACACCTCAGCTTCCTCTGTCTTTATAATGGGGCTGCTGCATACTATACTGCACTAGTTGTGAACTGCTTTTGGTAAGTGTGTTTACCTTTTTTCTGCTATTTTATTTTGCAGGTTTCCTCACCAACTGACCTGCGCTATTGTCCACACTGACTACTGAAGGAGGAGCATGTGACAAGATTGATGGTAAGCGCTTTTTCTATTGGAGGAGGTGATTGAACAGCTCTGGTCACATTTTCCTCCACCAGCAGTCATTGTATGGACAGAAGTGCTGGTCAGTTGATTGAAAACTGCAAATAAAAAATTGTGTTAAGTCTTTACCCGGAGCATCTGTCAGTGAACTTGTTCTGAAAGTAAAGTTTGACCGCTTTTATGTGTCTTCTTCAGCTGATTTATGACCGCAGACCCCAGTTACACCTACTTCAATGTGCAGGGAAACAATTCTTTAAAAACAAAACCTGAAACATTTGTAATGATGCCCAATTGCTAAAAATATTTTTAGCTCAATATACTTTAAGGAAAAAAATTGTCCAGAAAGGCGTCCAATTTATTAATCCTTTCACTACCTTTGACATGCATGTACGTAGGTAGTCAAAGGTAGGGTCCCTGCCTTTGATGCGGGCTCAAACGCCAAGCCCAAATATTTCCCCGCACATAACAGCTGATTTAATTAGCAATCGTGTGCCTTTGCAATTGTTTGGTTTTTTTTTTTTACTTACTAATTTTGGAATTTTTTTTCTTTCATTACTTAAATTTAAAAATGAACTAAACACTATACATGCTTGGCATCTACGCACTTGTACTGACCTGGAGAATCTTACTGCTTGGTAAGTTTTACTATATAGTAAACATAGTAAATTTAAAATACAGTGGGATTGCACTTCAAAATTCCAAGTGCTCAGAAACTGCAAAAAAAATTTTTTCCTTCTTTCCAGTGCATTACATGATAAAAAGAATGATGTCATTCAAAAGCACAACTTGTCTGGCAAAACAAAAACCCTCATACGGGTAAGGAGAAATCAAAAACTGAAAATTGCAAGGTGGTTAAAGGGGTTGAACCTACACAAAATATTGGATAAATGCCTGATCCTAGGGGCCACACCACTAGGATCCCCACTGAGAATCAAAACATTGTGTGGAACCCCTCATTCATCCTCTGCAGGACTGTAGTGCTCACGCAGGCATCCTGCCTCGATCATAGTCTATTGGGCCCATGATGACAGTCATGGCGCTTCCCCATTAAACACACACAAATTGATAAACACCCTTTAAGGCTGTGTGCTCACGGTCTGGAGGAGCTGCGTGTTGGACACTGCTCCTCCGGACCTGAGTGAAGCCGCAGGGAGACCGCAGCCACCCAGTACTCGCCATGTGCGGCGGGTGCAGGGCGGCTTATTCCTGCAGTCACCCGATGGGAGCGGCATCCGACTCCGCAGCATGAAATTAACATGCTGCAGAGGAGTGATATGCCGGCAACCTGCACCACAGCTGAAAGATCTCTTCGGTCGGGTTAAGCATAGTGAGGATGGGATTTCTTGAAATCCCATCCACTATGCTTATACTGCACTACGCAGAGTTTTGGACGCAGCGGCAAGATGCTGTGTCCAAAATGCTGCGTACACTGATCGTGTGCATGCACCCTCATAATTACGTAGAGATCTTTAGCCGTCATATGCATGCAAAGTGCTTTCTTAGGACCAAAATAAATACTGGAAAGAAGGACGATAAAACAAACAAATTTAAAAATGTCAAAAATCAGATATGCTGTTACGTACTTCCCAGTAACTATATAAGGGTACTTTCACACTAGCGTTTTTTTAAATCGCGACAGATGCGGTGAAAAAAACGCATCTGCTGCGATTACCGCATACCGGCTGCACTTGCGGCACAGTTGCGGCAAGCCCCATACAATGTATATGCGGGCTTGCGGCAAGTGCGGTTTTGGCACTAGCCGCACGTGCGGCCGCGAAAAAAACGCGGCTGACCGCATTTTTTTTTCGCGGCCGCACCTGCCGCAAGTGCCAAAACCACACTTGCCGCACCTGCCGCAAGCCCGCATATACATTGTATGGGGTTTGCCGCAACTGTGCCGCAAGTGCAGCCAGTATGCGGTAATCGCGGCAGATGCGGTTTTTTCACCGCATCTGTCGCGATTTAAAAAAAACGCTGGTGTGAAAGTACCCTTAGAACTGTAAAAAAGTAACAGACAAGGAGAATCAAGCTGAGCTCACAAATTATAATGAATATATATATATAAAGGAAAAAAGTTATGGTTTCCAAACCTGCTCAGCTGACTCTCCTTTCTGAAGCCTGATAATAGTATGGTGGCCTTGTTTAGGGAATTATTTTTCCTGGTCTTTTTTACAGTTCTTATATAGCTACTTGAAAGTGCCCAATAGCTTATCTGATTTTTTACTGCTGATATTATTCATATGATACCATAAATAGAGGTGGTAAAGGTGTGCTATATTTCTGCACTTACTGTCTGTTGGGACCTCTTCTTTAGGTCTTTCATATCCTTTGTACATGTGGTGCTAGTGTAATTCATTTTACACTTGACTATTTTGACAATATGAATAGTCTACTAATGCCAAATATGATATACTTTAAAGCGAACCTGTCACCCCCTCCAGGCATCTAAAGATAACATAGTCACCTTCTGCAGCACTAAGGCTGCAGTCTGACAAGGTGTCTATAGCATTTATGCTCCCTTGATTCACTGAAATAAAGACTTTATAAAATCTGTTTCAAACCTGATCCAAGACCGGAAGGCGGGTTTTCAAGTGTCTATCTCCAGCCTCTGTGGTGTCAGTCATCCCTCTCTGCTCTCTGTGCACCGCCTCCAGGGCCATCTCCTTGCATTACAGAGCTTTGTCAGCTCTGCTACAACATAGAGCTGCTGTTATAGGAGACCCCACAGTAGTAAATCTAGCAGGAGGACCCTGAGCAGACAAAGCACTGCCTGCTACATAGCCCTTGAGCTGAGCAGTTTTCACTTTCAGTTTCTTGTAAACAGCAGCATTGCTCCTCAGCCCCTGATCTAAAGCACAAACTCAACTCTGCTGCACTGCTGACAGCTCAAGGCTGCTATGTAGCAGGCAGGCTTTGCCTGCTCAGGATCCTCCTGCTAGATTTACTACTGTGAGGTCTCCTATAACAGCAGCTCTATGTTGAGCAGAGCTGACAAGCTCTGTAATGCAGGGAGATGGCCCTGGAGGCGGTGCACAGAGAGCAGAGAGGGTGACTGACACCACAGAGGAGGGAGACAGACACTTGAAAGCCACCTCCCGGTCTTGGATCAGGTTTGAAACAGATTTTATATAAGTCTTTATTTCAGTGAATCAAGGGAGCATAAATGCTATAGACACCTTGTCAGAATGCAGCCTTAGTGCTGCAGAAGGTGGCTATGTTATCTTTAGATGCCTGGAGGGGGTGACAGGTTCGCTTTAAGGGGAATGTAGTAATTATAAAAATATACGTTGTAAATAAACTACATTTAGGGTGAGCCCCTACGATCAAGATTACCAGTGTTTTGGGCTCAGTGTGTTTTCGTTGTGTCCAAACTATTGCATTCTACAGTACAAGCACAGTGGATGGATTTACAGAAATGTCATGCCTCCTGTCTTTTTTTCCGCAGCCTAAACTGACGTTTGCAACAGATTCACAAGTCGCAACATGGCAATTTATTCTTTTGGAGACTTGAGTGTTCTTCAGGTACCGTTACACGGTTCAACTTTGCAGCGATGTCAGAAGTTATTCTGCAGGTGCGCGCTCGCTTCAAACATCGCTGCCTTAGGTGTCAGACGCAGCGATGTTGTTAGCGACACTGCCACGAAGTTTCACGAGCTGTCGCTCACTGGGTTGTGCACAGCCCAGCGAGCGATAAGCATCAATGTTGCAAATAGGCGGCAACGTCCGCAACATTGCTATCGCCGTGTCACACGGAGCGATATTGCCAGAACGCTGGATCAACATCGCCAGGTTTACCAACATGTTGGCAAACCTGTCAACTGTGATCCACTGATATATCGCAGTTGCATCGTACTGACACACAGCACGATGCACCTGCGATGTCACTGCAACATCGCTGAACCCGGGACTTTTCAGCGATGTTGCAGACAACATCGACCCGTGTAATGGTACCTTTAGCAGGAGAACACAGCAAAAATACACGGGACCCAGAATCCATATTGACACTGTCTAGATCACAGCTTGTCCTGATTGTTGGCACTTAGCCTGACGTGTTTCTTCTTTGTTTTCTGTATAAGGCTATGTGCAGTGAAAATGACCTGGTGCGTTTTTTCAGATCAGAAATTCATGATTTGATCTGTTTATTTTTTTAAATCTGATCCAGATTTCCAGCTGAAACAGAGAAAATGCACAAGAAACAGTGGATCAAAAACACAATGTGAACAAAGCCTTATGGTCCCTTTACACGCAGCCACAGGAGGGTAGAAACCGCAAGCCATCGGACACAATTGTGCCTGTTGCCATGAAAACACCTTAAAGTGGCTGCGTGTAATTCAGGAATTTCATTCATGTGTCTTGTAGATACCTGAATTACACGCCGCCACTTCGTGGTGTTTTCATGGCAACAGGCACAATTGTGTCCGATGCCTGGCGGTTTCTACCTTCCTGTGGCTGTGTGTAAAGGTACCATTAGAGGCAATCTGTTTTCTACTTACCCAAGTTTAGGAGTTTGGCAAAGTAGTCAAAGGCTCTCTATTTTTGATCTGTTTTTTTTTCTAGTGCGTTTTACTGTCTGTTTCCGCTGTAAGTGTGGATCAGCTTTAAAACAAAATGCATCAGAAATGGATCATCCGTTTCTGATCCGTTATTGATCCATTTTTGCTGCTCTTTTACTGGTGCGTTTTTTTAAGCCCATACACAATGGTTCCAATGAGAAAAGTGGATCTGAAAAGCGCACCCATAATTGACATGCTCATTCTTTTTGCAGATCCTTTTTCAAGGGAAAAAAACGTACCATGTCATGAAAGCACAGACTGAAGAGCAAAACTTGAAAACCCATTGACTTTGCTGGGATTCTATTTAAGTGATGCGATCACTGCATTTTCATGCCCAAAACAGATCCAAAAAACGGATCAAAACCACACAGTCTCAACAGGGCCTAAGTGCTGTAATTTCTCAAATAATGATAAATGTTAAAATAATATAGTTTGTACATTTAAAAAAAAAAAAAAAAAATTTGAAATCAGTAATTTAGTTTACAAGGGAGCATTTCACAAAATTGAGCATTAAAAACTGGAATCATTGATATATTGATGAAGGTGCATTAAGGCTCACCTACCGCTGGATGATGGATGCTGTAGCTGGAGAATGATTTGCTTGCAGATGGTGAAGGATGCTTCACACTGATAAACTTATAGGACCAAGACCATTCCCTGGCACCAATCAGAACCCTGCTAGAAGCACACCCCCAGCACACCTCCCGACACACCCTCCTGTCTGCAACAGCTGTCACATTTTACAGCTAAAGGAGATGTTAGTCTTAGACAATACCAAAAGGGTCCAGTAGTGGGAGGTAACAAGCAGCTAAAGGAAATGCAGGCTATTTTAAGTCTCCTTTACCAAAAGGAGTTCAAAGACCCTTTTGAAGGTTCAAATAGACCCCCCCTCTTCCTCTGGTTGCACTACTGTTTCATCATAGGCCGGCTCAAGCTGGTCAGACTGGTTACTGGAGATGATAGTAAACATGAGGGGCAGGAAAAGAGCAGGAGGGCGACTGCTGGGGACTATGTGAAAAGTCTAAGGTCCTTGTAAAAAACACTCCATAGAGGAGATAGAGCAGATAAACACTTAGGAATGCTGTGCCTGGAGAGACATCGAAAAATAAGATAAAATACAATGTTCTGAAAACAAGTTCTCAGAATGAGATCACGCTGCACAAACATGTTTGTGTTCTTACTGTACACTGCTATTATTATACACTGTGAAGAAAGTGGAAAGGACCAGTTCTATTCCTAGAAGAATATGTATTATACTGGGTACACACTTGTCTCTTTATTAGTTATTGCTTCTATAGCGCCATCATATTCCACAGTGCTGTAGACATTATCATCACAGTCCCCATTGGGGATCACAATCTAAATTCCCCATCAGAATGTCTTTGGAGTGTGGGAGGAACCCAGAGGAAACACGGGGAGAACATACAAACTCCTTGTAGACCTTGTCCTTTGGGGGATTTGAAGCCAGGACCCCGGCGCTGCAAGACAATAGTGATACGCCACTTTTTTTTTCATAATAAAAAATGTACTTAATAATAAGGTATATATATTTTTTTTTTTTAGAAAAATAATCTACATTAGTATTTCTTATTGAGCCAAAAATTCAACTAACACATAAAGTGTATAAAAGAAAATAGGATTAAGTACCAAGTTACATAACAAAAAAAGTACACAAGGATTGTCAAAATTATAATTAAATTATTATTATTTATATAGCGCCAGTAGAATCCATGGCGCTTTACACATGAAGAGGGGAGAACGAGGACAAGAACAATATATATGGACAATCAAGTTATACAGATACAGGAGGGGAGAGAAGGCCCTGTCCACAAGGGCTTAAATCAGCAATACTGGTAGGCTGACTGTAGGAACCCTATAATTCAAGAAAAATCCAAATAATAGAGTAGAAATAATTGTTTATTGGTAGAATGATACAAATTAATGACTTAAAAAGTGGCAAAATCACATAAAGGGTGACATACACAGGAGGCGCAGTTGATTAAATGGTGAACTGGGTTGGGGGGGAAGAGAGGGAAAGTATGATACAATAGTAAAGAAATAGGCGTCGTAGAGGACAAATCATGATCATCCAGGACAATCAGATAGATGCATGTAGAAAATAGCAGTACAGCTTACCCATACATATGCCGCCTGCCACAACGGTGCCAGTCCCAATGCACATTTTGGCTCAAGGCTTTGTTAGTTATTATTGAAGTATTTGTCCAAAAATGTTGATTAATCTTCAGGATTAGGCTAACTTCAAATCTGTGTTATAAATTCTGTATTGTATTAAGAACAGAATAATGGAATTCTAAGACTATGTGCACACCTAGTGGGTTTTGATGCATTTTTACTTGCAGTTTTCTACCAAGGAAAACGCATCCTAGCAAAGTCTCTGGGTTATCTGAAGTGGTGTGCCCACTTCAGCTTTTTTTCATCTCCAAATTTTGGTTCAGAAAAGCAACATGGTCATTTTACTGTGTTTTTCTCATAGACTATATCATAGACACACATGAGACAATGCATCAAAAAACGCATCAACAATCTTCAGCGTTCAGCGGTTTGCCTGCCAGGAGATGCGTTTTTTGGTGCAGAAATAAACTGCTAGGTGGGCAGATAGCCTAGATATTACAGACCCGGTCAGTGCTGTACATACCCTATTGTGACTACAACAGGTGGAAGAAATAGAATTGTGTTGTTTTTATCTTTTAACTGCATCAGGATTGAGGCTAGATGCAATGAATCAAACACAGGCGTAGATTCAGAAAAAAAGTGTATGTGCGTATTATACCGTACATTTGCTTTAGTTATTATGCAATTTCTATGGAGATGTGCATGAAGACAGGTATAAGAATTAATGGTGTTTTCCCCATTCAACTTATTTAACTAAATCATCATAGCCATGGAATATAATGGCGCTATATAAATAAATAAATAACAATAATAATAATAGCCATGTTCAAAATAATAATTATATTATATAGTAATAAAATCATCTGGTTCTTGCCCTACCCAGGCCCAATGCTTTGTCTACCCTGCTGCGATGATTGTCTGCATTGCAGCGCTGTAGACAATCACTCGGGCTGCAGCAGACACACAGTGTTGGACCCGAAGAGGCTGAATATCAGTTGAGTTTGTTATTTTGGCCATGATTATTTAGTAAAACAAGATAATAGTCATCCTCATTACAGATAGACAATTGCTGGTTGTAATATAAATGACAATATTTCACATAACAAACATCACAGATCCTGAAATACCTGATTCAGTGATGTAATAGTTACCACATACTCAGGTCTCGGTGTCCAGCTAATGTTTCTTTCCTCCTTCTTCCCTGGTATATCCTTCCCTTGGTGTCTCTCCAGGTTCTACTCCTTTTGAGCAATTTTTGGCTCTTTTATACCTCTGGTGAATGCAATTTTCTTTTGTCCTCCTCTTTGGAGACTTCCATCTCAGCTTCCTGATGAAAAAAACTTTTGTTGATCAGATGGGGTTTCCCTTCCCCCTTCATATACCACCAGGAAAGGAGGAATGATAATGCTACTTCATTATCAACCAGTTGTTAGCACTGACACTTTGAGACCTCCCTTGGCTATATTGTTTACACTTTTCTTTAGCATTTTTGTAGCCAGAGACCTTTGAGAAGATTCCATGCTGAGCATTTTACATATATATGAGGTGCTCTGTAGGAACATATGCAACCAAGCCAACAGCTCCTAATCAGTAATTCACCTATTTACATGCCTTGCATTTTATTTCCTACATGGGGTGTTGGGGTGTCCTTAATGTTATCAGACCCATTAGCACAGCATGCTGTAAAAATGATAGAATCTGCACCAAAGGCTTCAATGCAAACATGAACCTAACTTTAACTTGTTCTTTTTTTTCTTTTTTTTTTTTTTATCAGTTCCTATCTTTGGAGAAAAACTTTCTGTATGAATGTGCAGTTTTCCCATTGAAATCAATAGAAAGCCTATTTAAAAAGCAGCTTTTGGTATACATAAAAAAACGTGAACATACCGATATAGTGCATATTTTTCATCGATAAAGAACAATAGCTAATACCTGTCCTGTGTGTGTGTCGAGCCCACTGGGACGGGGTACTCGGTACTGGACCGGGTCGCTGCTGGGGATCTCACGGAGGTCCTGATCCAGACCATGTCCCGGGCCCTGGCAAGTAAAAGGGGAATATTTACAGGGATTAATGTTTGTCGTGAAGCCACCCACGGCTTGTTGTCAATGATGGGACCACCGCTGCTGCAGAACCTCCAGGGATGATGTTAAAGCAATTGTAGATGGAATAGCCCTCCGCGGGTAGAGCTGGGTTCCCCGGGGCAGTGATGTTAAGGTGTATGGTGTAGGCTTGTAGTAGGTGCAATTCACTTACTCTCCTGCTGCTGCAGCCTTCATTCGGTGCCCAGAGCTGACAGGCTGTGGCTCTCCAGGCGGAATTCCTCTGCGGTCCTGCTGGAAGGAATCATTCATGTGCAAGGGAGCAAAATGATTATACAGTTCTGTCCTTTGATAATCATGCAAGGGAGTCAGAAGCAGGGTTCACCGTGTTTACTTTTCAGTTCTTTCAGTACAGCAGTTCAGTTACAGTTCTTACACGGATTCAGACTTTCCCCTCCAGGTTCCTCTCTACTCCCTGCAGCCAGGTTGTTACTCCCTGTGACCCCCTCACTCTTTCTCTGTCGTTTCCAGGCTTTACTCGCTCTCTCTTTCTCTCTGTACGTCTCCGGACAGTTTAGTGGTAGCTCGGACCCTGTGGGTCCTCGTGGTCACCACTGAGCTGCCTGTCCTTTGGGTAGGATCTCCAACCTGGAGTTACAGTTCCCCGTCGGTGAATCTGGGGAAACCGGGTGAATCGTCTGTCCCCTTCAGAGCCGACACTCTGCTTCTAGCCTAGCCTCCAATAGTCCTTCTTTGCAAGGCTCTATCAGGCTCCCTTCTAACCCGTGTGACTCAGGTTTCATACAGAAGGCTACTCCACCAGCAGTTGGTCGTCTCAGCTGTGTTCCTCAGACTCAGTGTTGCCAATCTGCCTCTTTCCTCACACTCCTGGGGTGCTGACTCTGGACTTACTTTCTCTCCGTGGTTTCTCTGGCACTTCGGATTCTGCACTCCATTCACCCCACTCCTCCAGGACGTGTGCTTCTGTCTTTACTGCTCGGCCTACTGACTCCTTCCTCCTCTCCTTCCCTATTTCTACCATCTGTCACCTGCTTGCTGTCCCACCCACTATTCTCTAAACCCGCCACCCCTTGCCCGCCTAGAGTCCCGGGCTCCAGGTTGGGTGCAGCCTCCTAGTGGTGTGTGGGATGTCTGTGAGGGTGTTTGTGTAAACTGTCTTCCTTTCTTACCTGGCTGCAGTTCCCTATGTGGCCTCCTGGTCGCAGGGGCGCCACATGCGCATACCCTAAATCTGTATCATCAGATATAAAAATAGTTCAGCCTCCTTAATCCCAAATTATAAGATTTTATTGCCAACTATGTCTATGATATCCACTTGCCAAAATTGGGTAAACAGGAAGAATTCTATTAATATTTTAACCAGTCTAATGAACAAGTTGCACAACATGCATCTCCATTTTTCCAAATAGTTCAACCCAAATGTCACATTTTTAGCATCTAAACTGCAGATTTGAAATCTGACTAAAAGGCAACCTTGGGGGAGGGGAATTCTTGAAAAATAGCTTTCAGCTGGAGAAGTACTCTTAGTATGGCACTTAAAGAAGATTATTCCTATTTTTGTTGGTAGCTATATTTATACATGTCCTCTCCATCCTCTAATAACTTGGAAAGGAGGCTTTGCAAATATGCATATATTCATTAAATGAGAACACATTAGTACTCCTTATGTAATATCTGACAGGTAATTAAGCATGGACGGTCTTTGCAAACATATTTTGCCTTATTCTGTGTATTCCCATCCTATTTATAGGAGCTCTGCTCTGCCTCCCCCTTTAACATAGAGGGTAGTGTAAAATACTCAGCGTGCGCACATAGCCTAGGTAGGCTATGTGCGCATAAAGGAAATAAAAAACCTCTATGTGTGGGAACTCTCATTACCCTATATTTCCTCTGTTTATCCCTATGTGTCTCCCCATGTGATCCCCCTCTCCACGTTGGGCTTTATCCTCTATTCCTTTACCCCAGGATACATTAATAATGATATAATGATCTAATTTTATAATCTTTCATATATGTAATCCATGGGTTCTACAAAGGCTGTTCAAATGTATAACTTAAACTTATCCTCATTGTATAAGATGGAGTTAACCTGACATATGTAACTAATTTACTAATTAATTTAGGGAGTTTGTCTTTATATATGTGTATGTGATGTTTTACAGTTGTATAAAGCTGCCGATGAGTAAGGACGTTGTTCGAAACGCGTCCGGCGTTATGATTTTAATTTTTGAATAAAGTCAACCTCTTATTATGGACAAGTGGCTCAGGATCCTTCAAATTCATGATCTTCAGCAGTGGTGCCAGCCACTTAACCGAGAGCCTGGAGGAATATTATATGAGGTGAGTGGCTTTCCCCTACCCCCGCCCTCACTCAGCTGTTTCAATTCTAAAACATTGACGTTGTTCTCCTTAAGCCACTTTTGTAACCAGTTTGACAGTATGCTACAGGTCATTGTCCATTTAAAAGCCCCATTTCCGCCCACGCTTGAGCTTCCTGGCTGATGTCTTGAGATGTCGCTTCAGTATTGCCACATAATCCCTCCTGCAGCAAAACAACCCCACAACATAATGCTTCCACCCCCAGTGTTTCACAGTTGGGATGGTGTTCTCAGGTTTCCAAGCTTCTACCTTTTTCCTCCAAATGTAACAATGGTCATTATGGCCAAACAGTTAAATTTTTAGTTTTGTCAGACCACAGGACATGTCACCAAAAATGTAGGTCTTTGTTCCTGTGTGAAACCTTTATTAGAACTTTTGACCAATATAACAACCACAATGGGACATTTTCTCTGCAATTATATTTTTATTGATTTAGGAAACACACACAATCCCCCATAATAACTGTCCCCATAAAACCAGATTAGAACGTTGTAGTCAGCATATAAACAATTGACAACAAGTTTGGTTTATACATATAAACAAGAGAACATATAGAAAGGAAGTAGCATGCACAATAATGAAATATGCTAGCACTAATTATACTCACAACAATATAATGAGAACCCTCACAATAAGGGATCCTCAACACCTCAATCCGTACATATAAATAGAACACATGGATTGGAGGTATCGTGCCCAGTAATAAAATATGCTAGCAAAACCTGTGCTCACATAAGTATGAGTACCATCACAATAAAGGATCAAATGCCCACAGGTTCAAAATTCCGTCCATTGCCCCTCAATCCCAGTTCTCGAGCCTAAGTGGCCCAGGTAGTCATACTAACCACAATGCCCAGCACGTCATCCTTTATTGTGAGGGTACTCATTATATTGTTGTGAGTATAATTAGTGCTAGCATATTTCATTATTGTGCATGCTGCTTCCATTCTATGTGTTCTCTTGTTTATATGTATAAACCAAACTTGTCAATTGTTTATATGCTGACTACTACAATGCCCTAATCTGGTTTAATGGGGACAGTTTTTATGCGGGATTGTGTGTGTTTCCTAAATCAATAAAAATATAATTGCTGAGAAAATGTCCCATTGTGGTTGTTATATTGGTCAAAAGTTCTAATGTAGGTTTCATGTGTCTTATTGAGGATTTTTGCAGATAATATAATTTACTTAGAAATGGATTATAGATTTCTGGTTTTGGTAATAACTTTGTTCATGTGTGCATTTCCATAAATTAATGTCGTTTTTATGTTTTTTGTTTTTTTTTGAGTAATAACTTTTGCCTGGCAGAGTGGCTTTTCAGCCCATGTTGATACAGTAGTCCTTTCACTGTGGATAGTGACACAGTCTTACCAGCTTCTGCCATCATTATCACTAGATCTTTTGATTTTGTTCTTGGGTTGATATACACATGTCAACCAAAACATGTTCATCTCTGGGACACAGAACCCGTCTCCTTTCTGAGTGGTATGATAGTTGGACATCCCCATCTTGCTTGTACTTTCGTATAATTTTTTGGACAGATGATAGAGGCACTGTCATGATGGTCTTTCTTAGGCTACGTTCACACATTGCATATTTTTGTGCGCTTTTTTTGCGCACGCTTTTCAAAAATACGCAAAGTGCCTTGTGTCTGCCGGCAAAGTGAATGGGAAATTCACTTTGCCATTCAGACATTGTGTAAAAATACGCTGCACTATTATGGGAGAAAACGCAGCTGCGTAAAGAATTGACATGTCAATTCTTTATGCAGCAGCGCCTGCGTTTTCTCCCATAGGGGTCAGCGCTGCTGGATCTGATGTCACAGAGGGGAAGGAAGAATCCTGCTTCCTCCTCTCCTCTGTGACATTCTGCCAGCGCCCATTTGATCTCGCAGTGTATTAATATACACTGCGAAATCAAAATGAAACAAAAACAGAGGTATGAAGAAGAATTCATACTTACCATTTCCAATGCCTTTTCGCAGTCTCCGGTACAGAGGCAAGGCGAAGTATAGTCCTGTCAGCACCTGGCATGATGTCAGGGTGACGTTCCGGGTGCTGATTGGCTGCTCGCGGTCATGTGATACATATCACATGCCCGTAACGTCACTCTGACATCATGCCAGGTCCTGGCAGGACTATACTTCGCCTTGCCTCTGCACCGGAGACTGCGAAAAGGCGCCGGAAAGGGTAAGTATGAATTCTTTATTATTTTTCATACATTTGGCTTTCTTTAATTTTAATTTTGCAGTGTATATTAATACACTGCGAGATCAAATGGGAGCTGGCAGAATGTCAGAGGGGAGGAGGAAGCAGGATTCTTCCTCCCCCTCTGTGACATCAGATCTCCCCCGGGCCGTAAAAAAGCGCAGTGTGTGAAAAGCACTGCTTATTTTTTGCGTTTTTTGTGCGGGTAAAAAAAGCACCTGTGCAAAAAAAGCGCAATGTGTGAATGTAGCCTTACTTTGGAGACTTGTGACTGGTTTAAAAATGTTTCTTTCCATTGGCAGTTCTGGCGATCATGTCAGTTCTGCTGCTAGCAGACTCCTTCTTTTCCTTACAAGTTGTGGCTACTCTGTAATCACTCCCATCCACTTTATATGATGACATGGTTCCAGCATCCTTTGCTAGTGATTGAACCCATTCCTGGCCAAGCTTCCTGAGGAGAAGGAAGATCTCTGGAAAGCTGATTACTGCTAAGCCGTCTACTGTCAAGGAGCGTGGCAGCAGGCGTGAAGTTGCCTTGCCCTGTCTGTCTCCCCCTTCCTCTTGTCTTATTTATTACAGTGTTCCCACTGGCCATTTGCCTATTGAGGGCTAGCATCAGGGCCAACGAGGGACTAGATATCCTGCTTGGTGATGGGTTGAAGGAACCCGTATAGGGACGGTAGGGAGCTCAGCTCTTCCCCACTCCCTATGCGCAGGGCCCTCCGCTGTATTTCCCCTCCCCTGTGTTTCTCCGACTGTAGTTTCGTGTAGTGTGCTGTACATCGTTGGTCCTGCGTATACGGTCATGCATGGTAGTCAGACACCCCTTAGTCCAGTGTGACAGGCTTCTTCAGGTACGTGGAAGTTGCACCCAAGGATGAACCAGACTTTTACAAGTCCACAATTCATTTCTTGATATCTTGGCTGATTTCTTTAGATTTTCACTGGATTCTACATAAAGAAGCATTGTGTTTCAGCTGTGCATTAAAATACATCCACAGATGTGTCTCTAATTAATGCAGATGTTGTCAATAAACCTATTAGAAGCTTTCAAAAACATGACATCATCATCATATGGGCTGTCCCCAATTGTTTAAAGGCATAGCAATCTTAGTGGACTTGTGACTTTGCATAAAGTAATAAAAATGCCTTAAAACATTCTATCTCTCTCTCTATTCTAGAACATGGGTAGGGAACTCCAGGCCTCAAGGGCCACCAACATGTGTCATGTTTTCAGGATTTTCTTAGTATTGCACAGGTTATAGTATAATCATCTGCACTGGTAATTATTCCAACCCTCTGTGCAATGCTAAGGAAATGATGAAAAGATGACACGTTAGTGGCCCTTGAGGCCTGGAGTTCCCTACCCATGTTCTAGAATGTGGCAAATATAAATAATTATGGTAATCCTAATTGACCTAAAACATGAAAGATTTATTCCGATTTTATGTCAGATAGTGAGAAAATCATGCAGGTGTGTCTTTTCATATAGTGTATGTAAACTTCTCGTTTCAACTGTATATTCTTACCTAGCAGTTAATTAAAACACTTGGTGCATTTTATAAACATTATAAAAAGTAGTATCTCATACTGGTAATATTATTTAAGTGTAAAGGGTAACTTTTTTTCTCATCTTTAAAGCAGTATAATAATGGACTTACAGGATTGTGCAACACCTTGCCCTAAATGGAGCCCTATGTGCGCAGGTCCCAGGGTCCTGGAGTGTGTATAAGGTCAAGAGTCGGTAGTGCCCGGATATATCCTTGGACTTTAACTTTTTTTTCATTACACTTTGTTTCAGAATCACAGTGCTTGCTGGGATAGTCAAACAAAATATCATATGAGGGCAGCAGCTGGGATCACTGACACTGCCTCTGTCTCTCCCTGACATGCAGCTTCATCAGTGACGCTCATTTCAGGGGCTGGTGCTAGTGTCACGATGGTCTCCCTTTCCTAGGAGACTTGTGACTGCTTTGGACCTAAGTCTCATGTCTGAATTGAGACTTCATATTAAACATGTCCTTTTCCTTTGGCACTGGAGGAGTTGATGTTAGTCTCTGTTGCCAGGAAGCTAGCTGGGCCTTGTCCAAGTGTAACCACTCTGTGATTTTCTCTGCCTTTATAGGATCACAGGATTCCAGCATACTTTGCTGGAGATTGAACTTCATTCCTGGCTAAGCTCCTGAGATGAAAGGAGCTCTGTGGAGAACCTCTTTCTGTCAAGCTGTCTGGTGAAGTGTCAGCAGACATGAAGTTGCTGTCCTGTTGTTCATTGTCTGTCTTCCACTTCCCTCATGTCTCTTCTTTATTCTAGTGGATGGGACTAGTGTCCCGCCGGCCTTCCCTAGTGAGGGTTAACTTCAGGGCGAGTGGAGAGCTTAGGTTTCCTGCTCGCCAACAAGGTGAAAGAACTCGTATAGGGACGGTAGGGAGATCAAGGCTGCTGCAGGTGAGTGCAGGAGGTCACCTCTCTCCTGTTCCCATTGTATTTATTCCCTTTGGTGTTCCCCTGTCTGTTGTTTATTCGTTGCTGCGCACCGGACATCGTTGGTCCATGAGCCACTGTCACGCACGGTTGCTGGACATCCCCTTAGTGACAGCTACTCCCTGCACAATGTGCACTGTGTAATATGTAAAATAACTGCACAATCTCTGTTGTGAGCTCAGATCAGCAGTAATGAGCTAGCAACAGAGCGGTGTCAGAATACCCAGGGTCCAGTGAAATTACTTGCGGGGGCTGACCGCAGCCTCCGCCCACTGATGACTTTTTGTTTGAGTATCCCAACTTGCAATGGGATTCTAAAACAGTGTTCTCAAAAAAGAAAATAGAAAAAAATATATAAAACAGATAGTGAGGGAAGCATAGGGATTTTTTTTTATTTAAAGTATATTTGAAAATAGATTAGATTTTGTCATTGAATATATAGGGATTTATTATGAAAATCCCTTAGCTTCCAGACAACCTTTTGTGTAGGATCTGTAAAGACAAAAGGAGAGAAAGGAGGCGCAATGGTACAATATCGCCTTAGTCTCTGTTAACTTATGGTTCTATGTCTATTAACCTCCTAGTGTTGTGCGGTCCATGCACAACACTGGTGTAAGTGTGAGCGATTATAGGGGTCTCCCCCTTAAGCCAGGCTGTTTCCTCGTATTACACAGGCTCCGCCTCCTCACGTCCCATGTGACCGGGCGCACTGCCGTCAGACAGGTCCTATGTCTCCAGTGTTAAGCCGTAGCCACGGCGATACAGGTCCTTGCGGCTAAGAACGAGCAGCTCCTGCCGTGCCCTTTTGTGTAGGATCTGTCACCTGGCAAGAAGGAAGTGGGCACCTTTTTCTCCTTTTTTTTTAAATTAATTAATTTATTTATTTTTTGCTGCTCCTCGGGAATATTCGGATTATTCAGTTTTTTTTGTTTTTAATACACTACATGGTACCAGAGATTTTAACCTTTTTATTTAGTGCAAATTTTTATGGTCTTTACCAAGAAGGCTCTAGCGGTTCACGGGATTCTGTGCATTTTTACGCTGTGAGCAACATACTTTTGGTAAGGACTAAAATAATTAGCACTAAATAAATGACCACATATATCTGGAACTGTATGACAAATTTAAAACATTTTTTAACCCAGATAGAGGCAGAAAATGGAGGTTGGAGACCTGTCCAAGGAGACACGCCTTTTATGCGGCGACTGGGCAGTTTATCGATATGGCCATATTCATAAAGCGAAGTGTCTCAATTTTTGCTTAACTGAAATATTTCTGTATTCTAATTGTCATAGCAGAGTGCTGCTTTTTTTGCTTTTACATTTTAAACATAAACTGTAACACTTAGGGGAGCTAACAATCTCGTTCTCTGTCCCCATCTTAATTTCTTTTACATTCTCGGTTTCATTCATTCTCCTCCTGCACGGTCTTGTTCTTGTACTGGCTCTCATCTCTCTCTGTCACATTCCTTTTTTTTTCTATTTGTTCTTCAATGTTGTGTATGCACCTGACCTCTGTTTGATGGTCAGGCCTATGCATGTATGCAGGTCAGATGCACACTAAGATGCTCCTGGCATTGAACTACCGCTTCATTGTGTTTTATTTCTAGCTCTTCGGTGTCCCAGCCTGTGGAGTGGAAATGAAAAGTCAAAGCGCCAGATGTGACCTGGGTTCCACAATCTTGCCAAGATCTAATCTGAAGGCGGCACTGGAGCGCATACCAATGCAACGCATGCAAACGCTACTGTGAAACCACCCTAAGGATGCTTTTACATCTGCGATTCTTGCCACATCTGCCACCTTACAAGGACACTTGCGGCAAGCCCCATTCATTCCCTATAGGACTTGTGGTCATGTGCGGCAAGTGCGGTTTTGCACTTGCGACACTTGCGTCAAGTCAAACAACGCTGCTAGCCACTGATTGTGGCAGCGTCTGTGGTTGGTTGCCATTCAACAAACCTGCCGTCATAAGGGTGTAAAAATAAATAATTTTCAAAATTTGCTTGGGGGTCCCCTGTATGTTTGATTCTCAGCACAGATAAAGCAACTAGCTATGGGCAGCCTAACCCAGCTGCCTGGTTTTACCTTGGCTGGCAACCAAAAATACAGGGGAGTACAGTATTTGTTTTTTAATTTTTTAAATAAATAATTAAAAATACATGGGCTTTGTTCAAGTTATGATTGCCTGCTGAGGTAAAACCAAGCAACCGTGGTCTGGTATTCTCAGTCTGGTGAGGCCCATAAATATTGGGTCCACCAGGCTACAGATTAGTAACCCACGGCCGGCCCAGAAATTAGCACATTAGATGCGGCCAGGGTTAGGGGTACTCGGACACCAGGTCTGATGACTTGAATAAGGAGTCACAGGTGGACGGGATCCCGGTTCCGTGCCCTGGTTATCATTTGAGTAGATGGTGGGGGGGGGGGGGAAGGGAGTATTTACAAGGGATCGTGACGCCTCCTGTAGTTCCCAGTAATATGGTACCGGCGCTGCAAGCTGGCCGCTGAGGTGATGTTGGGTGCAGCAGAGTGTGGAGCAGCTCCCTATAGGTGGAGCTATTACCTCAGGGCAGCAGTGATGGAATGTGGAAGAGGATGAGGAGAGTAGTGGTAGGTGTTGGTGTTGCAGTTCTTACCCCTCTGCTGAGCTGCTGATGGTGCCTCCAGTTCAAGTTTAACTCCACTTTACTAGGTACCGGTAGATGTCAAAACGAGACACGGTACAGTTTGGTTTACAAGGTGATGTTGCCAGCTCAGGGTCCCCCATATGGAGTCTTTAGATGTTCGCATTCTGTGTCTCCTTTCCTCTTCCTAGCTTCTAACACCCTTGCAGAGCTCTCCCGCCAGTCCCTTGATCTCCCACGGTGGAGCACGGGTGTCCTTTGCCAGTTCAGTCAGGGCGTCTACTAACCCCTGCCACCGGGTACTTGGGCCGTTACTCCTGCGGTCTTGGATCTAATGTGTTCCTGAGGGGTGAGGTACCTTGTGGCGCTGTCAGCAACCCGGTTCCTAAGGGCCTGCAGCTTGTCAGTCTGCAGATAGAGCTGAACTTCTATCTGCAACGGCTTCCTGCGTTGCCGGTGTTCCCTCAACACGACCAGCTGGCTACAACCAGTCCTGGCCCATTGCCTTCTGTCCTGGGCCCCCATCTAAAGATGGGGCTCTCTCCTGTCGGCTGTGCTGTTAGGCCTGTCCTTCCTGACTGCCTTCCCAGCACCGTCTAACTAACTAAAGCTTTCCCTCCCACTACTCTATCCTAGGCTCCACCCCCACCTTTCTGGGACCTACTAAATTACCGGCCCCCTTATTCTAAGTGGTGTGGTCCTAGGTGGGTGTAAGTACAGACTCCATAGGTTTAACCCTGAACTGACAACTTACAGGGAAAAGAAAAACACATTATTGTCACAGTGTAGTACTTCCCTGTGGCGCCTAGCCGCAGGGACGCCACACATTCATTAGAATTGCCAAATCCTGATGCTTTACTCGGCTCTTGCTAATGCTCTTGTGCTGTGGGTGATGGAAGGGGTTAATGACAGCTGAGAATTGACAGTTGTCATTAAGCCCAGATTGCTAATTGTCAGGCCTCAATGTGACCCACCCATTACCAGTCCTATAAGAAAATGGTTAAAAAAAACACACACACAGAAAAATCCTTTATTTGAAATAAAAAAACTTGCGACCCCTGTTTCACCACTTTATTTTCCCCCCAAAAAAACAGGACCAATGCAGGCCAGTTTGACGTCCCTGGACGATTGATTCCTGACTCTGCTACATCCAAAGACTGCAGCAATGGAACAAGCATCCTCTTGCTACAGTCTCTAGAATCACACTGACAGCTATGGGAAGCGGTGATGTCACTGAGGGCTCCCTGCTGCTGTCAGTGAACTTGGGTAACCCCGCTGCCGGACTGCAAGACATACTATGATTATGGGCGCACACCTCTAGTGTTGGGTGCTAGCATGAAAATATATAAGAATACTTACTAAAAGGATATCTGCTGCACACCAGCACTTCATGCCTTTAAAGGAAAAACCAAAATGGCTGACATGTACTATTTCATTATGTGAACAGGGACCAAGATTATATTGGAAAGCTACTGAAAGCTATCTAGGATAAATGTGAAAAATTGGTTGATGTGATGATTATGACACCGTAAGCCCAGTAACCGCCCACAAGGTTTTTTTCACACTACTGGGTCCTATCTAAAACCTCATGTCTGCAGTCTGGATATATGTATGGGATAATGCCCTGTGTGTAATTAAAATCCTGCTTATAAAGGAAATGTCCAGGACTATGTGTAGGTTCTCACAGCAGCTACTGGGTGGGGGAGGGTGCTGCATCTGCCACGCAACAGAGCACTTGCGACAAGCCCCATTCATTCCCTATGGGGCTTTCACATCAGCTTTTTGCCTGTTTGCGACAGATCCGGCAGCTTTGCTGCACCTGCTGCGCAAGGGAACACTTGCGGCAATCTCCATTCATTCCCTATGGGACTTGAGGTCAGGTGTGGCAAGTGCGGTTTTGCCAAATTCGGCAGATACGGCACTTGCGGCAGCGCAAAAAAAAACACTGCTAGCAGCGTTTTGTTTTTTTTTGAACCATCATTTTTATTGTTTAACAGTTAACAAGTATACACATATCATTACATATCTTGTATGATAGGATCTTTCAATGACTTAAATATATAGAGGTATATTACAACACATTTTACCACTTCTGTGTATATGCATTGGTAGTATAATCTCAAACATTTAGAGAAATATAATTCCCCTTATACCCACCCACCTCCCTTCCTAGCTAGCCTTACATCAGTTTTTGTGGTTGTTCATTGTGTTCATATATATCTATTTTGGGGGTCCATCATTAGTTAGCGCATTTGAGCCTGCCTAGTGTATTTCCTAGGTCTTCACTGGCGTACCAAGTAGATGATCTATGGGGTGTCATAAGGGTCTTAATTTCAGCATCTGTAAATTCTTGTTCAATGAACCACCTCCATTTGTGGAAGAATTTTGATGTTAATTTGCTGGGGTTGTGTAGTGCATCTAAGGATTCTATTGTGAGAACAGTACGCAGTGAAGACTTGACCTGTGTTAGATCAGGTGGTCTATCATTTAGCCAATACTGCAATAGAAGTCTCTTTGCAGTGATAGCGATATAGTGGAATAGTATGTGTAGCTGCCCTTTCTCCTTCAAGTCTCCTTTATAGTGGAAAAGCCACATCATTGGGTTCAGTCTGTCTAATTCCTTGCAGAGACCTCTCGTCCATCCTTCCACCCCCTTCCAAAACCGTTGGGAGGCAGGACAAGACCAAAGACCATGTTCCAGATCCGTCAAGTGGGACTTACATTTAGGACAGTCTACCCATCGTTCCTGGGTATTTTGAGTATATGGTATATTAAATGCCTGTATAGTCCCATGTATGATCCGAAACTGTGAGTCTCTCCATCTCTCATTGTGTATATGTCTCCTGAAATCACCCCATCCTTCCAGAATTTTCTGTTCGAGGTCAGGATCTTCTATATGTTTTTTCCATTTTGCAAAGAGAGTAGTTCTCTTTGCCGGTCTCAGAGCTGTCTGCAGTTTAGCGTAAAGAGAGGTGATGGATATATCTCCCTCGTTCAGTCCCATCAGGTTGGACCACAAATTACCATCTATCTCCCCCGTAATATCTCGTAGTTGAGAGAGGAGATAGTGGTAGATCTGGCGATATTGTATAGCCTGAAATCGAGGGAGATTATAGGTTTGTAGGACCTCGTTTTCCGTCATCCATCTCCTCTCTTTGGTGTTTATAAGGTCTCCTAAGGTTTTAATGCCTCTTTCCCTCCAAGCCGCAAAGAGTTGGTTCTCACGACCTAGTTGGAAAGCTGGACATTTCCAAGGGTTAAGTATCCTGGAAATTTTCCAAGATAATCTTAATTTCTTCCGCACACCTTTCCATGTTGCTATAGTGTCTCTGTAAATAACCGTGTTCTTAAGTTTTTTGGGTATGTAAGGCATTGGTGAGTGTAGCAAAGCTGACAACTCCCACGGCTTAGCAAATTCTCCTTCTAATATCACATCAGAGTGTCTGTTGGTTCCCTTTATCCAGTCGAGTACATTACGTAGAATACATATCATATTGTATCCTCGAACATCTGGGAGCTGTAAGCCTCCCTCTTGTCTCGACTGCATCAAGACACCAAGAGCTAATCTAGATTTTCTTCCCCTCCACAAGAATTTTGAGAAGGCTTTGTTCAGCTTGAGTATGTCTGTATGTTTTAACAGCATGGGGATAGTCTGAAGCGGATATAAGAGCCTGGCAAAACTGATCATCTTGAGCAGATGGCATCTTCCCATCAGAGATAGAGGCAGCTTAGCCCAGCCTATCAATTCTTTTTCAATTTTCAAGAGAATTGGTGTAAGGTTAAGATTATATGTCAGATTAGGACTTCTAGCCAATTGTATGCCCAAGTATTTGATACTCTCCTTAGCTATTGGGAGGTCGCAAAATAGTTTTTGTTGTGAGTGTCTACTTTTCTAGTTGATGAACAAAATTTCACATTTTTCTTTGTTAAGAGAAAAGCCCGAAAGTTTGTCTAAATTTTCAATGGTGTTTAGTATTTGTGGTAAGTCTCTCATTGGGTTTTGCACGTATAAAATAATATCATCCGCAAACAGTGATAGTTTAATTTCTCTGGTTCCCACTCTAAAGCCTTCGTAGATCGTGCTTTTTTCTAAATAGAGTGCTAAGGGTTCTATGGCCAAATTAAAAAGTAGGGGGGATAGTGGGCAACCCTGTCTCGTTCCTTTTTGCAGGGAGAAGGTGTCGGACAGGTAGCCAGGAGTGCTAATACATGCTTTTGGATTATTGTACAAGGATTGAAGATATGTCCTAAAAGGTCCCTCCATCCCTACTGAATCTAAAACTTTACCCAGCCATGACCACTTCACATTGTCAAATGCTTTTTCCGCATCCAGTGTGATCATGGCTGGGTCCCCCCTCTCTTTTCCCACTTTCTTTCCCATGGCGTCGATCAGTAGCATCGCTCTTCTGATATTAGTAGTGGTTGATCTACCTTTAATAAATCCAGCCTGGTGGGGAGGTATCAGTTTGGGCATAATTGTTGCTAGTCTGTCCGCCATTATTTTAGAAAGGAGTTTTAGATCCTGATTTATCAGGGAAATCGGTCTAAAACTCGCTGGATCTGTTAGTACTTTTCCTGGTTTGGGTATGAGTTTTATATGGGCCAAATTCATTCTATCAGGTATGGGGGTGCCCTGCAGTATAGAATTGAAAAGGTCACGTAGCACGGGGGAAATTTGTTCTCTGAGGGCTTTAAAGAAAGCCCCATTGTATCCATCTGGGCCAGGTGCTTTACCAGAGTTTATGTTTTTAATTGTGTCCTCTATTTCCTCTGTCGTAACAGGGTTATTCAGGAATTGTTTATCTTCTTCTGTTAGTTCGGGGAGACGGAACATATGTAGCAAGTCTATCTGTACGGGCATTTCAGGGTCCCTATCTGAGTATAGAGATGCATAGAACTTCCCTAATGCCTGGTTAATATCTTTAGGATTTGTCCACGTGTTCCCTCGACTGTCTATTATTTTTTGGATGGGAGGTGAGATCTGTTTACCCCGGGATAACCGTGCTAGTAGTCTGCCGGCTTTGTCGCCGAATTTGTGGAGACTAAGTTCTAGTCTGCTTTTATAAATAGTTTCTCTACGTTTTGCCCACATATCAAATGCTTCTTTGGCTAGCTGCCAGGTCACTCTATCAGGGTCAGCCATCGTGTTCTTATATTTAGAGTAGGCGTGTCTTACTTCCAGACTGGCTTTTACGAATTGCTCTTTTATTTTTTTTTTCATCCCCATGCTGTAAGCCATTACATTACCCCTCAGTACCGCCTTCGCTGCTTCCCAAAATAAGCCCGGATCGGAGCGATGTGTCTCGTTGTCTCTCGAGTATGCCGACCACCATTCTCTGAGGAGGGAAACAAAATTTTCATCTTTAGTAAACGTGTCTGGGAATCTCCATAGATAGTCTGATCCTTTCTCATATGTGTCTTTGGATTCCATCACCAATGGGCTATGGTCAGAAATCACCATGTCCTCAATTTTAATTTCTAGTAATCTTTGTAATACATTAGGAGAAGTGAAGAACATGTCTATCCTAGACCAAGACCCATGGGGGTGGGAAAAGTGGGTGTATTCTCTGTCAAGAGGATGCAATGTTCTCCATGCATCCGTCATATTCACCACTGTAAAAATAGATTCAAGAAAGTTTTCTGTGTTTAGTCTTGTTGGTGGCTGACCTCCCCCTCCCAAAGATGACGAAAGTCTCCTATCTTCTTTATGATTTAATACCATTTGAAATCACCTCCTATTATTCTGTTGTGTCCTTCGTCAGTTAGGAGTCTAGTTTGCAAGCCCTGAAAGAACGTCTTTTGGTTTGTATTTGGCGCATAAATATTGTATACAGAAAATATGTCCTTCTGAATCTGTATGGTCATCTGTATTATCCTGCCCCATTATCTATCTGTGTGGACAGGATGTTATGTGATAAAGATCTATGTATTAAAATTAAAACACCCGCCTTCTTCTCAACCGCTCCTGATCCATAAACCTCCCCCACCCATAATTTCTTTAATCTAAAGAAGTCTTCAGATGTCAAGTGGGTCTCCTGGAGCAAAGCAATATCTGTGTGAAGTCTTTTAAGATGTCGCAAAATCATCATGCGCTTTGCCGGGGAGCGCATACCCTTTACATTCCAGGAGACCCACCTAACCATCGTGGCTGTTATCTAGTGGGTTGTCTGACGAACAGTATTCCATACGCTCCGCTATCTTTTTTCCCCGCATCTTCTTCTCTCTAATGGTGAATGATTTCCAATTATGGTGCTGATATTCCTTTAAACTGTTGTTGCTAGCTCTAGGTACCCTCCCTTTCCCTAATTTCTCCAATTTCTTCCACATGTTATTGTACTCTCCTTCTCCTATTCTGTTCCGTTATTTGACTTCTCTTCTTCCCTTCAATACAACCCGCATGCGAGCCTCCCATCCCGCCACGACACCCAGCTGATTATTAATCACATATTTACGATTTGTCATATGCCCTTAGTTGTCCTCAGTCTTCGGTATCTAACCACATCTCCACCTTATTTCTCATTGTAGTCAACGTCACATATCTATGTTGAAAAACTCTATTAGGAGTAACATTAGGTTCGATATCCTTCAGGGTGATTCTAATTATTACAAACAATACGAAGTTAGACTTATTATACATATGAGGACTTTCGGCCCTCTGTCTGAATAAAAATATCTATTTCTCGTTCTTCAAAAGATCCCTTAACTGGTTCCCCCTCTTCCCCACCACCCCCTCCCCAAACAATAAAAGTCCACATAGTTTATCACTTATGGCAACCTGTGTAAATTTGAGCGTTCATGCGTACACAAATCACAGTATGACTTCTGTCTTCTTCCCGTTGTAGGTACTGAAATGCTGTTGGTAAAGGAGAGAGAGAGAGAAAAAAAAAACAAAAAAAACAAAAAAAACAGGGAATGTAGGCGAGATGGAGATAAGACAAAAACAAACAAACAATAAATAAAGGAGTTTAAGTACATAAGAAGAAGAGGGGGGGGGGGAACAGAAGGGAAGGGCCAGAGTCGACCAAGCAAATCGGACCATCAACGTGGATCAGGAGGTCTCACGAGCATCGCAGTTCTGAGTAGTGGGGCAATGTCGTCTCAAGGCCGTTAAGCTTGGTCATCCGTGTAAAGAGTATCCAATTTGCCGTCACTTTAGGTAAATCTCAAATGTGACCATTTCTGTTTACAGTTTCTGCAGTGTCATTTCTTCTTTTGCCAGCGATTCCCTGTTTGACGCTGTTGCTTTGGAGTTCCATTGCTGGATGATGAATTTTCATTCGTGACCGTCGAGCGTAGTCTGTAAGATCTAATAGAGTCCCGATCCTCCTCAGATTCCATATCTGGTATCGATGCTTTTGGCCTTTTATCCGTGGTGACATTCGGTGGGGTCGCTGCTCTCGGTGAACGAGTGTTTTCTAATATCTCCGTCATTGCTTCCCCTGGATCCGTGAAAGCCAGTGGTGCACCCTCTCTTGAATTAAATCTCAGGGTAGCAGGGAAAGTTAGCTGGAATCGCACATTTCTTTTGTAAAGTATGGAGCAAGCCTCGCTAAAGGCTCTTCTACGGCGAGTAACTTCTACCGAATAGTCCGCAAAAACTAAAACTTTATGGCCATACAGTGTCAGAGGATGTCTTCTGGCCTTATAAGCTCTCAGGATCTCTTCCTTATCTCTGTGGTTCAGAAATTTAGCAATGGCGTGCCTCGGTTTGTTATTGTTATTAATATTTCTCGTGGAAGGAGTGCTTCTGGTGACACCTGTTGAAGTGGGCATACTCTCTTTAGGTGGCCCAAGTCTGTGGGTTCTTTCCGTTTTACATCTGTGCATTACTCCTAAAGCTTTGGGGAGGTCTACTTCAAAGATTTCTTCAAGCTGACCCACTGGAACAGACTCTGGGAGCCCTACTATTTTAAGATTGCTCCTTCTTGACCTGTTCTCCATATCTTCCAGCTTTGAGAATGCATAATCGGATCGCTTTTGTAGGGCTTCTACCTGGTCTTCAAGTTCTAGTATCCTATCTTCAGCAGAGCATATTCTGGCTTCTGCCTCTTTAATTTTAAGTGTATGGTCTCCTACTGTTGTTGTGAGTTCTCTGGTCTTAGCTGTGACCATTTCAGCCACAGCTGCTTTAAACTCTTCAGCCATGTGAATTGCTAGCTCCTTGGCCAGTAGTTTATAATTTATTTGATGATGTGACTGCCAACCTTCTGTTGCCTGTGTAATTTGTGCAGTCTGTGCTTCATCTCTCTGTACTACTTCAGGCTGCATGTGTCTTTTGTCTCCCTGCGGTCCCTGCTGATGATCTCCTTCCTGGCTTAAGCTGCTGCTGCTGGTGTCTTTAAGGGACTCTCCCATAGAGCGTTCTGGGTGCCCCCCGCTGTCCATCACCTCATCATTGCTGGGCCCCCTCAGGGCATCATCCTCCCGTTCAGGGCTGCGATCCCGCTGACCTTTCCCTCCCTGGTCCCGGGCGCCATTAGTCGCGGCCTCATGGTGCGGGAGAGGCCGGCCCGCCTCCCCCTTCTTAGTCACATACCGGTCCATCTTGCCGGCTGCGATCGGGTGCCTCGCGATCTCGGGCTCCTGCCTGGAGGTGGCTTGTGATAGCTGGTGTGCAGGTGGGCTGGATGCTGCTGGATTGCCGCGGCGGGACCCGGAGCCCCGCTAAGCGCGGCTGATCATGTCGGCGCCGGAACCGGAAGTAGCAGCGTTTTTTTACCTTCACCGCATATGTAGGATTTGCCGGATCTGGCAAAACCGCACTTGCCGCACCTGACCTCAAGTCCCATAGGGAATGAATGGGGATTGCCGCAAGTGTTCCCTTGTGCAGCAGGTGCAGCAAACCTGCTGGATCTGTCGCAAACAAGCAAACAGCTTAGGGTGCTTTCACACCACGATTTTTGCATTTCCGATGCTGTCCGAAAAAAAATCGGACAGCATCGGACCGATTTTCGGATCCTATGGATCCCTATGGGGATCGGACCGAATCGGATGTGCACTAAATGCCATCCGATTTGGTCCGATCCGATTCTGCCCGATTTTGGCCGATTTTTTTCAGGAGAAAAAAAATCGTTGCCTGCAACGATTTTTTCATCCGATTACAAAATCTGACAGAGTCGGATCGGACCAAATCGGATGGCATTTAGTGCACATCCGATCTGACCCGATCCCTAACATGGGGCCCTATGGAGAAAGGTCCGAGGAAACATGTATGTCTCCTCGGACCCCATTTTACTGTACTGAGCATGCTCAGTACAGTAAAACTGCTCCTGGGAGCACAAGGGTTAGGCTATGTGCACACTGGGCGCACTGGTGGGCGGGTTTGTGTCGGCGGCGGCTGGCCGGACCCGACAGGAAGCTCCAGAGCCGCCCACCGGCTTCCTGTCGGGTATGTGCGGCTGTGTGCGTCGGCTTTGCGGCGGGTGCACAGCGGGTTAGCCGCGTCGGTTCTGCAGCGGCTGGAAGCAGCACATGATTCTGCTTGCAGCCGCTGCAGAACCGATCGGTTTATAGAACATGCTCATTCTTCGCTAACCCGCTGGGAACCCAGCGGGTTAGCAACGGATGAGCATGTGGAAACCGCGGTGTGTGCACACCGGGGGTCGGTTTCCATAGGTTTTTATGTTAACCCAAAAGCCGCTTTTGGATTAACATAAATTAGCATAAGCCTCATGGAAACCGACCGGCGGTTTCCGCTGCTAAAACGGCCCTAAACCTCCCTGTGTGCACATAGCCTTATAAAGAAAAAAAAAAAAAAGTTTATTCTCACCTGCCCCCGAGCCCCCGCTGTCCCCCGCCGTCTTCCGCCATCTTCCTCTAGGTTCCCGGTGGCTCCCGCAGGCTGCCGCAGGCTCCGGTGTCAGCAGAGGTGTACCTCTGCTGTACAGGACCTGCGGTGATGTCACAGTCATGTGACCGCGAGTTCACCATGGTGAACCCGCGGTCACGTGACTGTGACATCACCGCAGGTCCTGTGTACAGCAGAGGTACACCTCTGCTGACACCGGTAGCCTGCGGAAGCCACCGGGAACCTAGAGGAAGATGGCGGAAGACGGCGGGGGACAGCGGGGGCTCGGGGGCAGGTGAGAATAAACTTTTTTTTTTTTTTTTCTTTTTTTCAGCCTCCGGCGCCGATTTTATGCCGGAATCGGGTGCCTATTTGGCACCCGATTCCAGGCATCAGAAGGGAGCCGATGCTGTCCGATTTATATCGGACAGCATCGGCTCCCTAAAAATCGTAGTGTGAACGCACCCTTACGTGAAAGCAGCCTTATTTATGGCTGGCTGTATGTAGGCGGAGAGCCAAACTGCCCAAACAGTGACTTCCAATGAGGTTTGGGTTAAGGACAGAACTTTAATTAAAGTTCGGCTGAACTCCTGCAATCATAACTTTAACAGGTCCACTCATCTCTAAATATAATGTGCACTGAACAATTCTGTTCTTGTAGCATATTCATTGGCCTAAGCGACCACAAATTTGCGACTACAAACAACCAGTGGATGGTCATTTAGTGGCCAGGATCATTTTATCTAACAGGGTCATTCAGCTCTTTTTTCACTGTGCATCCAAGGTGTTCATTTTTAGCATTTTCAGATGGAAGTCTGATGTATATGTTCATCCATAACCAATACATCACAAAGTAATGAATTTGTATATGACATTGTAAATTGAACTGATTTTCTACTGCTTTTCACACAGATTCCCATGCAACACTTCTAGGTCTCTATGATTTCTAATTTAATCTTCTCACCAAGTTCATCCAGACAATATTTCCAAAGATACAAAGCATCAGATTCCAATGTATTCATCGAAAATTAAACTGTTTCATCCTTTTAAAAATACAATGTTTTAGCCACAATTGGAATTTATCAAATAAACATAGACAAGCTTAAATCTAGCCACTGGCGAATCTTTTGAAATACTGTTGATTTTCTGTTGGTGATCAATCTGAACATTTTAGCAGAGGAACAGATGGAAAACTGATACTGCCGGAGAAAGAAAAAAATATTATCTGTGGTTCCAAACAGTTGCCTTGTAAATAACGTTTAAGGACTGTACTGCATATAGTTTCTCTTTAAAGAAAATGTAGCATGCTTTTATTTTTCCATTAATAATTATTGATAATATAAATCAATTACTATATATACTCGAGTATAAGCCGAGTTTTTCAGCACACTTTTTGTGCAGAAAAGTGCCCCCCTTGGCTTATACTTAAATCAGTGTTCAATGTCAGTGGGGGGGGGGCAGTGACCAGGAGCTGGTGGAGGCCGCAGAAGCAGCGGGAGGTCACATGGTCCCACTCATTAGTGTAATGTAATATGCACTACATTCCCCTGCTTTACCGGCAGGGGGAGCGGCGCACATCACATTACACTAACTCGCCCCCCCCCCATCACTGTACAGTATTTGGCCACCCTGCTGCCGCAAACAGTAAAATAATAAACTATTGAACTTGCCCTCCGTCTCTGTCCTGCAACATGATCTCTCCTCCGGTCTTCCTGCTTGTGCCAGCATCATGTGACCGGCGCAGCAGTGACGTCATCACTATGCGCTGCTCGCATAATCAGATGCTCGGGTCGAGCAGGAAGACCAGAGAAGAGATGGTGCTGCAGGACAGCGACTGAGGGCAAGTTCAATAGTTTATTATTTTACTGTATGCGGCAGCAGGCCATACACTGTGATGATGGGGGCATGTACCCGCATATGGGGGCCATATACTGTGATGATGGAGGCATACACCTGCATATAGGGGCCATATACAGTGATGGGGAGCATGTACCCTCCTATGGGGGCCATATACAGTGATGGGGAGCATGTACTCTCCTATGGGGGCCATATACAGTGATGTGGGCATGTACCCTCATATGGAGGCCATATACTGTGATGATGGGGGCATGTACCTGTATATGGGGGCCATGTACTGTGATCATGGGGGCATGTACCCGCATATGAGGGCCATATACAATGATGGGGACATGTACCTGCATATGGAGGCTATTTACAGTGATGGGGGCATGTACCAGCATATGGGGGGCATGTAGCAGCATATACACTGTCAGGGCCGGCTCCAGGTTTTTGTGGGCCCCGGGCGCCTTTAACATTCATGAATACAACATAGAAGCTGCAGGCTGTGTATATGTAATATAGATGCTCCTGGGTGTGCTGTATATATAATATAGAGGCTGTTCAGGGTTGTATATATAATATGGAGACTGTCGAGCTGTATAAATAATATAGAGGCTGTGGGCTGTATATATTATTTGGAGGCTGTACTGGGCTATGTATACTATTTGGAAGCTGTGCTGGGCTATATATATTATTTGGGGGCTGTGCCGAGCTGTATATATTATTTGGAAGCTGTGGCAGCCCAGCAGCAGCCTCCAAATAATATATGCAGCCCAGCATAGCCTCCAAATAATATATATAGTCCAGCACAGCTTCCATATTATATATACAGCCCAGCACAGCTTCCAAATAGTATATATAGCCCAGCACAGCTTCAATATTATATATACAGTACAACAGCAGTCTCCGTATACAGTCAGCACAGCCTCTATATACAGTCAGCACAGCCTCTATATACAGTCAGCACAGCCTCTATATACAGTCAGCACAGCCTCTATATACAGTCAGCACAGCCTCTATATACAGTCAGCACAGCCTCTATATACAGTCAGCACAGCCTCTATATACAGTCAGCACAGCCTCTATATACAGTCATTACAGCCTCTATATACAATCATTACAGCCTCTATATACAGTCAGCACAGCTTCTATATACCCCAGCACAGGCTCTATATACAGTCAGCACAACCTCTATATACCCCAGCACAGCCTCTATATACAGTCAGCACAGCCTCTATATACAATCATTACAGCTCTATATACCCAGCACAGACTCTATATACCCCAGCACAGGCTCTATATACAGTCAGCACAACTCTATATACCCCAGCACAGCCTCTATATACAGTCAGCACAGCCTCTATATACAATCATTACAGCTTCTATATACCCCAGCACAGACTCTATATACCCAGCACAGCCTCTATATACAATCATTACAGCTTCTATATGCAGTCGGCACAGCCTCTATATACCCAGCACAGCCTCTATAAAGTCAGCACAGCCTCTATATACAGTCAGCACAGCCTCTATATACAGTCAGCACAGCCTCTATATACAGTCAGCACAGCCTCTATATACCCCAGCACAGCCTCTATATACAGTCAGCACAGTCTCTATATACCCCAGCACAGCCTCTATATACAGTCAGCACAGCTTCTATATATCCCAGCATAGGCTCTATATACAGTCAGCACAGCCTCTATATACAGTGAGCACAGCCTCTATATACCCCAGCACAGCCTCTATATACAGTCAGCACAGCCTCTATATACCCTAGCACAGCCTCTATATACCCCAGCTCAGCCTCTATATACAGTCAGCACAGCCTCTATATACAGTCAGCACAGCCTCTATGGTACATATAATCCCCCATCCTGCTGCTCAAAGTAAAAAACAAACAAAATGATCATACTCGCCTTCCATCCGCTCCGCCAGGGCTTTGTCCTCCTCAGATTCTTCCCCACCACATCCTTATAGCAGCGGCTCCTGGGACTGTGGAGCTTCCTTCTTCCTCCATCCTGCAGCAGTGTGATGAGGTCGCAGGGTGATGACTCATCACTCTGCTACAGTAGGCAAAGGAGGAAGCTCCACTGTTCGCTAGAGCCAGCACATGGCTAATCTGCATCACATGCAAATTAGCCATGTGCACTGGGAGCTCAGCGGAGCACTCAGCTCCTTGCAGAGTCTGCCTGATGTGTCCCTTGTTAACAGGGCTGTCTGTCCCTAATGGGCCCCTGGCTGTCAGAGCTGCCTGTCCCTGATGGCCAGTGGCCCCCCAGCTGTTCAGGGCCCCGGCACTTGCCCGGGTATGCCGGGTGCTGGTGCTGGCCCTGTATACTGTGATGAGGTGACATATACTGTGATGGGGCCATATACTGTGATGGGGGGCCATATACTATGAGGGACTATATACAGTAAAGAGTAACATGTACCACTATGGGGTCTATATACAGTGATTGGAGGGGTGTTTGTCGTGACGCGACCCGTGGTATGCAGCTGTTGGTAGCCGCTGCAGCTGTTGGTAGCCGCTGCTGCAGGTCGGGACCTCTGGGGATGGTGACATGGCAGCAAGGATGGCATCACTCCCCACGCGTGGAACAGGGTCCCCAGGGCATGCGGAGTAAAGGGGTGTTAAAGTTTTTGGAGAGCCAGCGGGACTGAGCTGGCTGCAGGGCGAGATCGGCACAACTCTCCAGCAGGCTCATGCTGCCTGCGCGGCGTTTCAGTCAACCGCTCCTCAGGTGGGAAATAACCAGTCTGGCATGATGTTGAGTTGCAAACCCGGTTTACTGAGCACTCTTCCATACGCAACACAAGTTACAGCTCAAGTACAGTGGCGGTCGTGGTAGTCCTTAGCACCCAGGATGGCTTGTCCAGTTCACCCCTTTTATGTGCCTTCCCTCATGGGCCCATCTTCCTCAGTGCTGCCTGTTTTCCTCCTTCCTGCATGTGCCTCCGCGCACAGAGTCCCAATCCAGCAGCCACGGGCCTTCGTTGCGTGACTTGCCATGTCCCCTGGCCCTAGTACGTCTGCCTTCTCTGATGTGCCGGGAGTTAGCCACAGCTCCTCAAGACTTCGTGGCCTCTAGTTCTGTGGTTGGAGCTTGGAGTCTCCTCGCCACCTTCAGGGTCGGGCCCCTGGTTCTCGCCCTGTCCCTCTCCTTCACTTCAGATTCGGGTGCACGGGTGGATCGCTCACTGCCCATGCCCCTAGGGCTCCCTCTGTCTCCTCATGGTCTCTGGCCTCGGGACAAGCCACATTGCTGTTCCTGTCCTACAGGTCCTTTCTCTCTGTCCTTTCTCCTCGCTGACCTCCTCCAACTGCCTGACACTTCCTGTGGTGTTTTTCCTTTGTCCCTTTCCTTTCCCTGACCACTTCCTGCGCCCTGTCAACACACCACCTTTCTCCCCCGCCATCCCACGGGATGCCTAAGCCGTCTTACTACCTGGGTTCACCTGCTCTTCCTGGGACCGGGTGTGTTGGGTGTGTTTGTGGGTGACTGGATGTACCGAATCTGGTTGCCGCAGACGGGAATACTACCCCCGGTTGTGGGTGCAGTACCCCTTAATGGTGGCCAGACCGCTGGGGCGCCACACATACGGTATGTTTAATTCAAATTTAAATATAAGCTGTTATTAAAACAGTACATTTATTACATTTTTCCGCAGCTGCTAATCTGAACACAACACACATCGCCAATGCAGAAACCCCTGTACATAGGAGACAGTAGTCTGTGTCTGACCACACCTAACTCACTGTGGCTGCCCCCACCTGTCAACTGGGCACACCCTGGGATGTCCACAGCACGGCTGTGGGGGGAAGGGGGAGCAAGACTCCATTTTGTTGTAGCTTTATTTTTTTTGCAAGGTACTATTTCCTCCTTTTACTGTTAACAGTGTGCAGCGCAAGCCGTGATAGTGGGTGTGGGGATGCAACAAAGCAGAGGTTTGGAATGCAGTGATCAGTGATCGGCAACCTGTCATTATACTACTACCGTATCAGGCTATCGCATTGTTCTCACTGCTAGAGAAGTCATCACTGCAGCCATTCTCTGAGCTGTGAGTTTCGGACTGTGGCGGAGACTTCTTCCACGTGTGAGGACAGCTCGGTCGCTTGGCATTTATGATGTCATGCTACCCCACCACTGTCACTGCAATGTTCAGATTGTCACTTCAGTGAGGAAGTAGACAAACTCCAATGCCATCTATTGAAGGTAGCAATCCTAAAAGTCATAATGATTTAGAATTTGCGCCAGATCAGAACCCCAAACTGCAGACTGCCTTTACGTGGGTTTTGAAACATATTATATTACTATAAGAAGAGAGCCATCACTACCTGAGAATGGCATGCAATGTAGGGCATGCGACTGTACATATTCATTCCAAACTGTATTTATATTAAAACATTTTTGAGATTTTTGGCAAATAATTGATCAATTCTTTGTGCCACCCTGCCATGTCAAAGCAAATCTGTGAGAAAATTGATCAATTATTTGCCAAAAATCTTATTTTGCATTATAGTACAGTTTGGAATAAATATGTGCAATGCACTTTTTATATTGTATACTATCCTAAATAGTGCTGGCTCCCCCCTTTCTTTGAGATGTATATATAATTATTTTTTTTTTACCTATAAAACAGAATATGTATATACACAAATGTGTAAAAAGAGAACGTTACATAGTACAAGTTACTATTGAATAAACAAAAAATTATATAGAATAGACAAGAGTATAAAGTATACAACAAATAAGGAGAATAAACACCGCATGAACCCTGGATACCTGTGTGCGGCTCCCTCTTTATTTGTTATATCGATTCATGAATCTCATCAGCGGCATCGGAAGTGAGAGGTCCGCAATACAGGGAGTGTGCACCAGGCGAGCCGTGAGCCCAGCAGCGAGGACGCTAGAGCGCGAGTTCTAGGAGGGGACACCCGATAACAGCGTGACAACTGAGAGCCTGCTGTGGACACCTCATGAGCAAGTGGTGCTGGCAACTAAAGAACCGTGAGGGTATAAGTATACTCCTAAAATAGCAATCCCAGGAAAAATGTGCATATTGCAGTAATTCATAAATCCCATATAATAAAGTGCCAATGGGGATACTTAAATCAAATGTCATCATACTTGGAAAACCACAATAAGGATACAAATATGAAAACAGTGGATAGTAACAACAATGGCACAAATGTGCAAGTATAAAAAAGGGCAAATAATGGGAAGCAGCAATAAAGACTAGAAGTGGACTATGTGCCTATTAAACCCCTTCACGTCCTTGGACGAATTCCAGGAGGGTTTCCAAAATGTGGTCACTTGAGAGGATTTCTTCTCTTCTGGCACTTGGGGGCTTTGTATATGGAGTTAACAAACTATTCTAGGAAAACCTGTGCTCCAAAAATCAAATGGCGCTGCTTCCTTCCTGAGCCCTGTGGTGCTGGCTAAACAGTACTGTATGTACTGTAGGACACGTAGGAAATTGTCATGTTCATGAGAAATTGCGTAACACATTGTGGCCCTTTATTTTTTGTTGAATGCCCAATATTATAAAATTTTGTGACACGCCTGTAGTGTCAATATGCTCACTGCACCCCTGGATGAATTCATTGAGGTGTGCAGTTTGTGAAAAAGGGTCACTTGTGGGGGGTTTGCGATGCTATGGCACTTCAGGGACTCTACCAATGTGACATGGCATCCACAAACCATTTCAACTATGGCACTCCATCCCTTCTTCACTTTGTGCTGTGCTTCAAAAGTAGTGTTCAAACACATATTGGCGTACTCAAGAGAAATTGCACAATAAATTGTATGGTCCATTATCTCCTGTCACCCTAGTGAATTTAAAATATTTGGGGTTAAAGCAACATTTTTGTGGTTAACAATGTATTTTTTTTCATTTACACTGTTCAACGTTATAAAATTCTGTAAAGCACCTGGGGGTTCAAGTTGCTCACCAAATATCTACTAGTGCATCACAATTATTTTTGATTATATTGTAATTCAATTCATATTGCCATGTTTGGGCGTTTTTGGGAGCCCTGAAACACGTTGACTAATAAATCAATATTATATTCACCCTTTGATGTCTTGTGGAATACTGCAGTGCAGTTTTTAACCCTTCATCCTCCTTAATTTAATTTTCTGAGATAATGACCTCTGGGATTTCATTGGCTGTAAGCCATGATAATCAACATTAACAGAAATAAACACTTGAATAGATCACTCTGTTTTCAATGACTCTATAAAATATATGCAATTGACTTTTGTATTTTTTGTATTGAATTAGTGAAATAAATTAACTTTTTGATGATATTCTAATTGAGATGCAATAGTAGATAAATTCCTTGAGGGTTCCGGTTTCCAAAATGGGGTCACATGTGGGGGGAGCTCCACTGTTTAGGCACATGAGGTGCTTTGCATATGTGATATGGCACCAGCAAACCCTTCCAAATAAATCTAAACCCCCTTGTGCTGCTCCTTCCCATCTTCACTTTGTATTGTGCCTCAAAAGAGGTTTTTGAGCACATATAGAGTATTGGAAAACTTAGGAGAAATTGCATAGCAAATTATACTGTTTATTGAATTTAGGGTGGGAGCAATATTTTTGTGGCAAAAATTTTATTTTTTCGTTTTCACGGCTCAACATTATAAAATTCTGTGAAGCACTTTGGGGTTCAAGGTGCTCACAAAACGACTTCCTTGAGGGGTTTAGTTTCCAAAATAGCTCACTTGTATTGGGTTTCCACTGTTTATTCAAATCAGGGACTCTCCAAACAGTGTCCACTAACTATTCCTCTTACATCAAGCCTACAACCTGCAATGAGACCCACGACTGGCATTTTCCCCTCCTACTGTATTCCCACCTGCCCCTCGTAGACTGTGAGCCCTCGCGGACAGGATTCTCTCCCCTCTTGTACCTCTATGACCTGATTGTCCACATTTATTGTACTTGTCTTTGTCTGCCCTTTCCTCATGTAAAGCGCCATGGAATCCAATGGCGCTATACAAATAAATAATAATAATAATTCCAGTTACTTTGCTGTTCAAATAGTCAAATTACACTCCTGCCCTTCCAATCCCTGCTGTGCGCTCAATTAATGGTTTCCCACCACATTTGGGGTATTGATATACTCAGGAGATATTGCCCAACAAATCTTTGGGTCCATTTTATGCTACTGCATTTGTGAAAATGAAAAAAATTGAGGCTACAAGAACATTTTTGTGGAAAAAGAAGTGTTATCTTTCATTTTCACAGCTCAGTTATTATTTATTTATAGAGCACCATTGATTCCTTGGTGCTGTACATGAGAAAGAGAAACATACAAACAAGTTAAAAATACAATGAACAAACTAACTGTGACAGACTGGTACAGAGGGGAGAGAGGACCCTGCCCTTGCAGGTTTACATTCTGCAGGGCAATGGCAAGGGGAACAGTAGGTTGGGTCTGCTCGGGTGGTGGTGGCGTGCTGGGTCCAGTGGTGGTGAGGTGGCACCGTGGTAATTGCAGGCTGTTCCGAAGAGATGGGTTTTTAAGTTCCGTTTGAACATTCTGAGTGTAGAGGACAGTCGGACGTTTTGAGGTGCAGAATTTCAGAGGATGGGGGATGCTCAGGCGAAGTGTTGCAGGCGGTTAGATGAGGAACATACAAGTGTGGAAGAAAGGAGAAGTTTTGGGAGGATTGAAGATTACGAGTTGGATGATATCGGGAGGCTAGTTCAGAGATATATGGGGGGACAGATTGTGGACAGCTTTGTAAGTCAATGTTAGTAGTTTGAATTGGTACTTTGTGAAATTGGAAGCCAGTGGAGGGATTTGCAGAGGGTGGAAGTGGAGGAGCAGTGAGGAGAGAGGTGGATTAGTCGGGCAGTAGAGTTAAGGACATATTGGAGAGGTGCAAGGGTGTTAGCAGGGAGGCCACAGAGGAGGAGGTTGCAGTAGTCGAGATGGAAGATGATGAGGGCATGCACTAGTAGTTAAGTAGATTGAGAGTTGAGGAAGGGACATATTCTCGAAATATTTTTGAGTTGGTGGTGGCAGGAGGCGGCGAGAGCTTGAATGTGTGGTCTGAAGGATAAGGCGGAGTCAAGGATCACTCCGAGGTAGCGGACTTCAGGTACAGGGCAAAGTGTTATATAGTGATATAATTTATTGTGATGGAAAGATCAGGTAAGGGAGGTGCGTGAGATGGGTGAAAGATAATGAGTTCCGTTTTGTCTACATTTAGTTTAAGGTAGCGAGACGAGAAGAAGGAGGATATGGCTGATATACACTCCTGGATTCTGGACAGCGTAGAGGTGAAGTCTGGGCCAGAGAGGTAGATCTGAGTGTCATCAGTGTATAGGTGGTACTGGAATCCATGCGACTTTATGAGTTGTCCTAGGCCAAGGATATAGATGGAGAACAGAAGGGGTCCCAAGACAGAGCCTTGAGGGACCCCAACAGAAAGGGGATGGGGTGAGAAGATAATGTTGGAGTGGGAGGCACTAAATGTGCGGCTCAATGTATGAAGCATCTGGGGGTTCAGAGAGCTCGCCACACATCTAGATAAATTCCTTTTTGGACAGTCTAGTTTCCAAAATGGGGTCAGTTTTGGGGTGTTTCTACTGCTTAAGCACACCAGGGGCTCCCCATATGATATGGTGTCCGTTAACGATTCCAGCCAATTTTCCATTCAAAAATAAAATGATACTCCTTCCTTTCCGAGCCCTGCCATAGCAACATAGTTTTTAAGGTTGAAGGAAGACTTTAAAGGGACACTGTCAGGTCATATTTCAGTATGATACTAATATTACCCTTAAATAGTGCCTGGGCAGATCTTTTAAAAACATGTAAAATCATTATTGTACCGTTTGTAGTTTCCATGTTATCAGCATTGGCAGACCCTGCAGGGAGCTCCTGGATTAGTCCTCTCCATTATAATCAAACAGGAATAGTCCAGGTGCTGTATAAACTGTCATATAATTATGCACTCCCTGTCAGCAGCTCTCTCCTCCCTCCTCCCTTTGCTCTCAGACAGTGCTGTGTCAGGTTTCAGTAGCTTCTGTTCTCATGAGGACAAGGAGGGGGAGAGCTATTACAGATTTGCCTTATCTAGACTGTTTTTGTGTTGTATTTCACCCCTCTCTTGGCTGCAGACACAGAGAGCAGAGAGGAGAATACATAAATAAATAAATAAATACATAGAGAGCGTTTAGAGTGAGGAAGTAGAAAATGATAGCAGTTACATATGGATTTTTGATCTGACAGTTTCCCTTTAAGTTCATCTAGTTCAACCCATAGCCTAACATGTTGATCAAGATGAAGGCAAAAAAAAACCATGTGGCAACACTAAGCTCCACATTGGGGAAAGAAATTCCTTCCTGACTCCACATACGGCAATCAGACTAATTCCCTGGATCAACGCCCTATCAAAGAATCTAGTATATGTAACTTGTAATATTATATTTAGATTTCAAGAAAGGCATCCAGTCCCTTCTTAAATGTTAGTAGTGAGTCACTCATTACAACAGCATGTGGCAGAGAGTTCCATAGTCTCACTGCTCTTACAGTAAAGAATCCACGTCTGTGATTATGATTAAACCTTCTTTCCTCCAGACGTAGAGGATGCCCCCTTGTCCCAGTCTCAGGCTAAGAGTAAAGAGATCATTAGAAAGTCTCTGTACTGTCCCCTCATATATTTATACATTATAAGATCACCCCTAAGCCTTCGTTTTTCCAAACTAAATAACCCCAAGTTTAATAACCTGTCTTGGTATTGCAGACCCATCAGTCCTCTAATAACCTTGGTCGCTCTTCTCTGCACCCGCTCTAGTTCAGCTATGTCTTTCTTATACACCGGAGACCAGAATTGTACACAGTATTCTAAGTGTGGTCGCACGAGAGACTTGTATAGAGGTAAAATTTGTGCCCAAGCAGTGATTTTATGCCACATATGGGGCATCGGCGTACTCAGAAAAAATATCACAACAAACTGTATGATGCAATTTCTCATGTTACCCTTGAGAAAATTCAATAATTGAGGCTAAAGGAAAATTTTTGAGGAAAAAAGTAACATTTTCATTTTTTCCTTCCACATTGCTTTAGTTCCTGTGAAGCAATTGAAGGGTTAATACACTTCTTAAATGTGATCTTAAGCAATTTCAGGGTTGCAGTTTTTAGAATGGTGTCACTTTGGGTGATTTATGTCATGTAGGCTCCTTAAAGTCACTTCAAATGTGATGTCGTCCCTAAAAAACAAAGTGGTTTTGTAATTTTTGTTGAAATAATGAGAACATGCTCATAGACGTTGAACCATTTTAACTTCCTGGCAAAAAATTGTGCTGATGTAAGTGAACATTTGGGAAATTATATTTATTAACTATTGTGTGTGACATCTCTGTGGGTTAGAGGGAACCTGTAAGGTCGTTTTTGGCCCTGAACCTATCACTACCGGTCCCTGCAGCTTCCTACTACATCCCTAACCATCCCTGTCTGTGCTAGATGTGTCCTGTAATCACTGAGTAAATTCATTTTTATACTTACATGTAGACTCCTGGATGTAGTCTGACTGGGTGTTCTGGTCTGCTTCAACTCCCCCCTCCTGCGTGTGTATCATGCCCCAGTGGGCGTCATATTAATCTTCCCATATGCGCGTTCCCAGCTTCTGAATGCAATCTTCTTCCAGGTATAATTCCGCGGGGCCACGTCATTTTCGAACCTGCACAGTGCTATTCCTTATGAGGTGTATCTTCGGGCTTCATAATGCGCAGTGCACAAACACAGAGGCCATCAGTCCAACCTTGCAAATAATAGCACTGTGCAGGTCCCGAAATGACATGGCTCTGAGGCGTGATACCTGGAAGAAGATTGCATTCAGAAGCCGGGAATGCACATATGGGAAGACTATTATCACACCCACCGGGGCGTGATACACGCACAGCAAGGGGGGAGTTGGAGCGGAGAAGAACGCCCAGTCAGACTACATCTAGGAATCTACATGTAAGTATAAAAATGAATTTACACAGTGATTACAGGACACATTTAGCACTGGCAGGAATGGTTAGTAGGAAGCTACAGATACAGATAGTGATAGGTTTGGGGCCAAAAATGACCTGACAGGTTCCCTTTAAGGGTATAAAATGAAAAGTTTGAAAATTACAACATTTTTGTCAAATTTATGTTTGGTTTCCTCACAAATAAATGCAAAAATAACTTCCTAATTTTACCCCTAACAAAGTCCAATATGTCACAAAAAAAAACATTTCAGAATCACTGGGATCCATTGAACCATTCCAGAGTTATAACCTCATAAAATGACACTAGTCAGAAATGCAAAAAATTGTCTGGTCATTAAGATCAAAACAGGCTTGGGGGGTGAAATATATGGTATAATGTCAGGGTATGCATAAATAATATAAGTTCACATAATAGTTATGCAAAACTGATTGGCATAAACGTCAATTAGTACAAGCATGGATCGTAAAAGAACATGTGTTACATAATGGCACTCCACCTCATATGCTCAGTATCCACTCCCAGGGAGTGGAGTGCCATTATGTAATACGTTCTTTTATGATCCATGCTTGTACTAATTGAGGTCTATGCCAATCAGTTTTGCATAACTATTATGTGAACTTAGGCCGGGTTCACACCACAGCATGATCCGATCCGGGGCTGTCCGGTGTGAATCGGACAGCCCCGGACCTAATCTGGACACAGAACCAGAGGGCCAAATATGCCCTCCAGTCCGGTGTCCAGCTGGATTCTTCTTATAGCAGCCGCAGCTACTGATAATTCAAGATCCCCACTAGCCGCGGTCAGCAGGGGACAGCTCCATGGTGCCGAAGTTCAGAGCCGGCCGGCGCTGAGCGTCAGCACCTGGCGTCCGGCTCCCGGGTGCGTTTCCAGTGAGATCCGGCGCCATAGACCCCATGTTAGGGGGCGCCGGATCGCACTGAACCGGGAGGATCCGGGAGGATCCAAGTGTATCAGATTTTTTTCCCCGGACACAAAAATGTTGCATGCAACATTTTTGTTTTGAGGAGGAAAATCCGAATACACCCAGATCCTCCCAGACAGATGGAAACCGGATGGCAGATAGCTGCCATCTGGCTCCATCCGACCCCATAGCATACAATGGGGCCAAAATCTGATCCGGGGCTGTCCGGTTCACACCGGACGACAGGCCCGGATCGGATCATGCTGTGGTGTGAACCTGGTCTTATTTATATATACCCTGAGCTAGCATTTGATATATGGATCAGTTCATACCCATTAAATACATATTGTCCACCTCTAGCTAGTGATCAGCGAGTGTAATCGTTACTATTCGCTACTCGAATGGATAGTACCGTATTCATGATACTTGGCGAGTATCGCAGGTGCTCATGGCTGATGTGTTGATCTCGTTATGAGTATAGCGATTACGAATATTTTGCTATTTGCTCATCACTACCTCCAGCCTTTATAGCTGCCTCCCTTTTATTTGCACTTTTTTATACTTGCACATTTATGCCATTGTTGTTACTATCCACTGTTTTCATTTTTGCTTCGTTATTGTAGTTTTTGAAGTATAGTGACATTTGATGATGTATGTATTTATTTATTTATCCCAATTTTTCACATTGCCACTTTATTATATGGGATTTGTGAATTACTGCATGCACACTTTATTCTTATAATTGTTATATATTTTATTTAGTGTCTTAAATAGCAACTTATATTATATAGAATTCCTCTCTTTTCTGATCATCATAATGGGAGACCCAGACAATGGGGTTTAGGGCACTGCCCTCCGGAGGCCACACTAGGTACTACAAGTTTGTAGACACCGCCCCCTCCGCTTATAAACCCCTACCGCAGGGAATATCCTCAGTTTTAAACTTAGTGTGCTCGGAGGTACCACACGCTTTCCTTGCACATCACAGCATTCTCACAGCTTACGTGATGGCGTCTGAAGACAAGGTAGGTCCCGGTCGGGGACCTCCGGCAGTCTCCCTGTTCACCCTTGGGGAACACACAGGTTGAGGTACCGGAGGGCCTTGCGCCTGGACACATGGTGTTCTCCCGGTACGCTGCCGTGCTCCTTCACTTCCCTCCTTGGGGGGCTCTGGGAAGTGGGAGTCAGGAGCCTCGCACAGCTCCGCTCCGTCCGAGGCCTCCCTAAATGGTGCTTACAGACCGGACTGGAGCCAGCCCAGTCCGAGGCCTCCCTAAACGGTGCTTACAGACCGGACTGGTGCTGAACCCCCGTCCGAGGCCTCCCATTATATGGTGCTTACAGACCGGACTGGCACTGAGGCACACTGTGTGTCTCCGGTGTGCCTGGGGGTAGTGTCTGACACTATTGGGTTCTGACACTCAGACCGCGCGCAACCCTCGGGTCCGCGGTTCTGGCGGTGTACCCTGTGCTGGGGTCACCATAGCTGACCGCCCTGTGTGTCGCAGGGGCTGCGGCTGCGGGCTACAGATTTTGTCTGGAGCCCTGGGTATAGTGTGCATACTATATCTCCCGCGCTGCGGGCTCCAGCACCAGATTAATAACATGGCTGCTTGGAGAGATGGGGAGCAGCCCATGAGATGTGGGCGTGTGTGTGTGCTTCCCGCGTGTTTGTGGCGCCGCCCACGACTTGTCTGGCGGCGGCCATTTTCTCCTCACTTCCCTACTGGGTCTGAGTGAGTGCACTCCTGCGCTCCCGGGAGAATCCGGTCATTACCCTCGCGGAGGCCACACACACACCGCTCCCCTCCACCGCATTGAAGCGGTCGGTAAGCCTCCGGTGTTCCGGTTTTCTACTTGGCTTATTTTTCTCCTCTGCTGTCGGCATGTCCCCAGCAAAGAAGAGTGCTGCTAAGGCAGACAACTCCACCACTACCTGTGCTACATGCAACGGGACGCTGGTTGGGGGGTCCTGCAATAACTGCGGACGCCCAGAGGCCCGGACTGATACTGCAGAGTCGGCAGCTCCGGTGCTGTACCCTGAGGTTCAGGTGATCTCAGGGCAATGGGAGACACAGAATAAGATTAACGAATCTGTGTTATCCAAGCTGTCCTCCATGTCGCAATCCCTGGAGGCACTGACTAGGAGACTGGGAAGCCCAGCTACTCCCTCAAGTTACCCCCGGGGGTCACCCTTTGTTGCCGCGAGACCCCTTAAGCGGGCTCGCCGGGATGACTCACCCGAAATCCAGTACCTCTCTGAGGAGGAGCGTCACTCTGATGGTGACGAGGATGAGGGGGGTTCAATTCTTGAGTCTATCTCAGAACCACCTGACGGGGTGGAGGATTTGGTATCCTCCATCAACGAGACTCTACGTCTCGTGGCACCCCCGGAGGAGGTGGAACTACACCCAAAGGAGGTGTATCAATGGTTGCAGCCGGAGGCTCGCCCATGTGGTTCCTTTATGGACCACACTAATTTTGGAAGGGTGGTTAGAGCACCCAGGGTTCACCCTGGGCGGCGTTATGTCCGTAAATCTAAGGACACTCGCTTTCCCTTTCCACAGGAGGTGCTTCAGGAGTGGTCGCAGTCCCCGAAGGTGGACGCTTCCATGACCAGGATTGTTGCACGCTCCCTATTCTCTGCCTCTGATAGCTCCTCATTGAAGGATGCGACGGATAGACAGGTCGAACAACTCGCCAAGTCTTCCTATGAGGCTGTGGGGTCTTCATTTGCCCCTAATTTTGCCACGGTCTGGACTCTGCAGGCGATCACCACCTGCCTGGATGGTATCACTGACCTGGCGGGGTCCAATTCAGAGGTCCTAGCGCTTACTGACAGGGCAAGGGCCTATGCAGATTACGCCAGGACTGCGACCCTAGAAACTGCCACTCGCTCGGCTGTGGCTTCGGCCAATGCGATAGCGATCCGCAGGTTGTTGTGGCTGCGTCTATGGGACTCAGATGCCACGTCAAAGAAGATTCTGCAGAATCTTCCATTCTCTGGTGACAGACTGTTTGGTACCAAGCTGGATAAGCTGATTAAGGATTCTGCGGAGTCTAAGATCCCACAGAATAAGCCTAAGCCACGGTATACCGTTAAAAGGAACCCTAAACAGTGGTCCTTTCGTGCCAGCTCACAGTCATCAGCTTTGTCCGCTCGCGCGGACAGAGGGGGCAAGCCCTCTACTCAGTGGCGCCCCAAGGGTCGCCAGAAGAAGCCAACGGGGGCAGCGGCTGCCACTCCCAAACCCACTGCCGCATGACTCGCTCTCGCGTCCTGCCGCCCCACAGGTGGGGGGTCGCCTGTCCCGATTTCAGGACAGATGGTTGCTCCACGTTCAAGATCAGTGGGTCCGAGACGTAGTCTCGCGCGGCTACAGGATAGAGCTGACGTCGCGGCCAGCACACCGATTCCATCGGTCGGTTCCATCCCCAGAAAAGGCTCAGGCTTTTCATCTGGTGTTGGAGGGACTCCGCAGGGACGGAGTAGTGGTCCCAGTGCCTTCCGGGGAGAGGTTCCGGGGTTTTTACTCCAACCTCTTTATCGTCCCGAAGAAGGACGGCTCTTTTCGCCCGGTTCTGGACCTCAAGTTGTTCAACCGTCACGTGTTGGTTCGGAAGTTCCGCATGGAATCCCTGCGCTCCGTGATCGTGGCCGTGTCGCAGGGAGACTTCCTAGCGTCCATAGATATCCGAGACGCTTACCTTCACGTACCCATTGCGCCGGCTCATCAGCGCTGGTTGAGATTCGCAGTGGGGGATGAACACTACCAGTTCGTGGCGCTGCCCTTCGGGTTGGCCTCGGCACCGCGGGTGTTCACGAAAGTGATGGCCTCTATGATGGCTCTCCTACATATGCAGGGACATGCCGTCATACCCTATCTAGACGACCTGCTGGTCAGGGCGCCATCGGAACATCTTTGCCGAAAGAGCCTGGAGGTGACCATGAAGTCTCTGGAACAGTTTGGGTGGCTTCTCAATGTCCAGAAATCAACCCTGGTTCCGACCCAGTCACTGACGTATCTGGGCATGGACTTCCACACGGACTCAGCTCTGGTGTCCCTGCCACGAGCCAAACAGCTGGCCATCCAATCGGGAGTCCAAGATATCCTCCTGTCCCCCCAATCATCCATACGGACGTTGATGAAGATGGTGGGACGCATGGTGGCAGCGATAGAGGCGGTGCCTTTCGCACAGTTTCGCCTCCGTCCTCTCCAGCTGGAAATCCTCCGCAGATGGGACAAGAGGACGATCTCGTTGAACCGGCTGATGGCCCTTTCACGACAGACCAGGGATTCCCTGCTGTGGTGGCTCCAGCCACGTCACTTGTCACGGGGCCGGTCTTTCCTCAAACCGTCATGGTTAGTGGTGACCACCGACGCCAGTCTGAAGGGCTGGGGGGCGGTGTTCTTACACCACAGGGCTCAAGGCCTCTGGACTCAGTCGGAGTCCGCATTGCAGATCAATGTACTGGAGATCAAGGCGGTCTATCTGGCGCTCCTGGCGTTTCAGAAGTTCCTGTCAGGACAGCCCATCCGGGTTCAGTCCGACAATGCGACGGCCGTCGCCTATATAAATCATCAGGGAGGGACCAGAAGTGCTCAGGCCCTCGCCGAAGTCCACCGCATTCTATCCTGGGTGGAGGACAACGATTGCCTGATCTCCGCAGATCACATCCCAGGGGTCGAGAACTGGGAGGCCGACTACTTGAGCCGACAGGGGATGGACGCCGGAGAGTGGTCTCTTCATCCGGACGTCTTCCAGGACATCTGCAGCAGATGGGGCACCCCGGATGTGGATCTGATGGCCTCACGGCTGAATCATCAGGTGCCGCAATACATGGCGAGATCATGGGATCCTCAATCTCTGGGGGTGGACGCCCTGATCCTGAGTTGGTCCAGATTCCATCTACCATATGTGTTCCCACCACTAGCACTGATTCCCAAGGTTTTGTGGAAGATCAGGTCGGAGTGCAGCATAGCCATTCTAGTGGCACCGGATTGGCCCAGGAGGTCCTGGTATCCGGAGCTGTGGCAACTGTCCGGCGGACTCCGGTGGGCTCTTCCAGATCGCGCAGATCTACTCGCGCAGGGCCCCTTCTTCCACCTCAATTCCAGGGCCCTCAGATTGACTGTATGGCTCTTGAGGCCTGGCTTCTGACTTCCAGGGGATTTTCTTCTACAGTGGTTGCAACTATGAATCGGGCTAGGAAGCCTGTATCACGGAGGATTTACCACAGGACGTGGAAAATTTTTTTTTTCTCCTGGTGTGCCTCTGGTGGACGGTCTCCGTGGCCCTTGTCCCTTCCGACCTTGTTGGCTTTCCTACAATCGGGTTTGGAATTGGGTTTATCCCTCAGCTCCCTGAAGGGTCAAGTATCAGCTCTTTCAGTGCTGTTTGACAGGCGTTTGGCGCTCCTTCCTAAGGTCCATCAATTTCTGCAGGGGGTGTCTCGGGTGGTTCCGCCATACAGGCGACCGCTGGACCCTTGGGACCTTAACATGGTCCTGGCGGCTCTGCAGAAACCGCCGTTCGAGCCTCTGAGGGAAGTCTCCCTTTCTCGTCTGTCACAGAAAGTGGTCTTTCTGGTGGCAATTACATCTCTGAGACGGGTGTCAGAATTGGCTGCACTGTCGTGCAAATCTCCTTTTCTGGTAGTACACCAGGACAAGGTGGTGTTGCGTCCGCGGGCAGAATTCTTGCCAAAGGTGGTGTCCACTTTTCACTTGAACCTAGAGATTGTGCTCCCATCATTTTGTCCCGCTCCTGTTCATCAGGTTGAGCGTGACCTCCACACTCTGGATTTGGTGAGGGCTGTACGCATTTATGTGTCCAGGACGGCTTCCTTCCGAAGTTCGGACTCTTTGTTCATCCTTACGGCGGGTCGCTGTAAGGGGTCCGCGGCATCAAAATCGACCTTGGCCAGATGGATCAAGGCTCCCATTCAAGAGGCTTACCGTTCGGCGGGTATGCCTCTCCCGGTGGGCTTGAAGGCGCACTCGACCAGAGCCGTCGGTGCATCCTGGGCTTTGCGACATCGCGCTTCAGCTCTGCAAGTGTGTCAGGCGGCCACCTGGTCCAGCCTGCACACCTTTTCTAAGCACTATATGGTGCATGCCCATGCCTCTGCGGATGCAAGTTTGGGCAGGCGGGTCCTCCAGGCGGCGGTTGCCCACCTTTAAGGGGGACCGTGTATATCAACGTCTTTTGAGGAACTCTTCCCGCCCTGGGGTTTTGCTTTAGGACATCCCCATTGTCTGGGTCTCCCATTATGATGATCAGAAAAAAGAGAATTTTGTTTACGTACCGTAAATTCTTTTTTCTTGAATCATCAATGGGAGACCCAGCACCCACCCAGCTGTTCCGTTGGATGTTTTGAATTTGATCTGTTCCCAGTTGGGACAGTTTTTTTCCGGGTTGTTGGACCGTCTGTACACGGTTTCTTTCCCGATGTTTCGGGTGTGGTTTATGTTGTCTCCTCGCAGCTTATGGACCAAACTGAGGATATTCCCTGCGGTAGGGGTTTATAAGCGGAGGGGGCGGTGTCTACAAACTTGTAGTACCTAGTGTGGCCTCCGGAGGGCAGTGCCCTAAACCCCATTGTCTGGGTCTCCCATTGATGATTCAAGAAAAAAGAATTTACGGTACGTAAACAAAATTCTCTTTTTTTACGCATTTGTGTATATACATATCCTGATTTTATATAGACAGATGCATCTCAATGAATTAGAATATCATCAAAAAGTTGATTTATTTCAGTAATTTATTACATGAAGTGAAACTCGTATTATATACAGTCATTACAAACAGAGTGATCTACTTCAAGTGTTTATTTATGTAAATGTTGATGATTATGGCTTACAGCAAATGAAAACCCAAAGGTCGTTATCTCAGAAAATTAAAGTAGGGAGGATGAAGGGTCTGAGAGAAAATATTACCTAAATAGGTATCAGAGGCTTCACCTTGTGTGATTGTGAGAGTCACAACCACTATAAAAGCATATCACTGCTGCTGCAGTCCCCAGTGTGATGCATATAGAGTAGAGAGATTGAAGGGTTAAAGACTGTGCTGCTGTATTCCACGAGACATCAAAGGGTGAAATAATATTGATTTATTAGTCAATTAGTGTTTCAGGCTCCATATATAATATAAGTGCTCCCTGGCCCCTTCCTCTGGTCAAATAAATCAATATCATATTGCCATGTTTCATAATCATCAACATTTCCAGAAATAAACACTTGAAATAGATCACTCTGTAATGGCTCTATATAATATATGCATTTCACTTTATGTAATGAAATACTAAAATAAAAAAACTTTTTGATGATTTTCTAATTCATTGAGATGCACATAATGTATATATTTTTTTTTTTTTTGTATCAGCATATTTTTAGTTTGGGATTTTTTTCACATTTTTGTATTGTACCTTGTTCTTGTATGAGCTAGCCTCCCCCATTTTTATCTTGTAAGTTCTATTTGTCAGTTACTTGTCATGTTGTGCACTAATTTTGGGGTGGCATAGTGGCTCAGTGGTTGGTACTGCAGCCTTGCAGCCCTGAGGTCTGGGTTCAATTCCCATCAGGGACAACATCTGCAAGGAGTTTGTATGTTTCCCCATGCTTGTGTGGGGCACTCCAGTTTCCTCCAACATTTCAAGGACATACTGATGTTTAGATTGTGAGCCACAATGAGGACAGTGTTGCAAATATGTAATGTACTATAGAATTAATTACTAATAAATATAATTACAGTGTTGGCCAAAAGTATTGACACCCCTGCAATTCTGTCACATAATACTCAGTTTCTTCCTGAAAATGATTGCAATCACAAATTCTTTGGTATTATTATCTTCATTTAATTTGTCTTCAATGAAAAAAACACAAAAGAGAATGAAGCAAAAAGCAAAACATTGATCATTTCACACAAAACTCCAAAAATGGGCCAGACAAAAGTATTGGCACCCTCAGCCTAATACTTGGTTGCACAACCTTTAGCCAAAATAACTGCGATCAACCACTTCCGGTAAACATCAATGAGTTTCGTACAATGTTCTGCTGGAATTTTAGACCATTCTTCTGTGGCAAACTGCTCCTGGTCCCTGATATTTGAAGGGTGCCTTCTCCAAACTGCCATTTTTAGATCTCTCCACAGGTGTTCTATGAGATTCAGGTCTGGACTCATTGCTGGCCACCTTAGAAGTCTCCAGTGCTTTCTCTCAAACCATTTTCTAGTGCTTTTTGAAGTGTGTTTTGGGTCATTGTCCTGCTGGAAGACCCATGACCTCTGAGGGAGACCCAGCTTTCTCACACTGGGCCCTACATTATGCTGCAAAATGTGTTGGTAGTCTTCAGACTTCATAATGCCATGCACACGGTCAAGCAGTCCAGTGCCAGAGGCAGCAAAGCAACCCCAAAAAAATCAGGGAACCTCCGCCATGTTTGACTGTATGGACCGTGTTCTTTTCTTTGAATGCCTCTTTTTTTCTCCTGTAAACTCTATGTTGATGCCTTTGCCCAAAAAGAGAGAACATTCTTCCAAAACGTTTTAGGCTTTCTCAGGTAAGTTTTGGAAAACTCCAGCCTGGATTTTTTATGTCTCTGGGTAAGAAGTGGGGTCTTCCTGGGTCTCCTACCATACAGTCCCTTTTCATTCAGACGCCGACAGATAGTACGGGTTGACACTGTTGTACCCTTTGACTGCAGGGCAGCTTGAACTTGTTTGGATGTTAGTCAAGGTTCTTTATCCACCATCCGCACAATCTTGCATTGAAATCTCTTGTCAATTTTTCTTTTCCGTCCACATCTAGGGAGGTTAGCCACAGTGCCATGGGCTTTAAACTTCTTGATGACACTGCGCACGGTAGACACAGGAACATTCATGTGTTTGGAGATGGACTTGTAGCCTTGAGATTGCTCATGCTTCCTCACAATTTGGTTTCTCAAGTCCTCAGACAGTTCTTTGAGCATGGAGAAAAGAAAGAAGACCAATGTGGTACACACAAGGACAGAGGTTGAGTCAACTTTAATCCATGTCAACTGGCTGCAAGTGTGATCTAGTTATTGCCAACACCTGTTAGGTGCCACAGGTAAGTTACAGGTGCTGTTAATTACACAAATTAGAGAAGCATCACATGATTTTTCTAACAGTGCCAATACTTTTGTCCACCCCCTTTTTTATGTTTGGTGTGGAACTATATCCAATTTGGCTTTAGGACAATTCTTTTTGTGTTTTTTCATTGAAGACAAATTAAATGAAGATAATAATACCAAAGAATTTGTGATTGCAATCATTTTCAGGAAGAAACTGAGCATTATCTGACAGAATTGCAGGGGTGTCAATACTTTTGGCCAACACTGTATTAATTCAGGTTTTTTTTCTATGTGATCCTTAAACTGAGGTCTTCCAACTCGTGTATGAGTTGTTGGACTTCGGTAGTTACCTGCTCCCAGCAAGGGTGTAGGACAAGGGTGCATCTTCATGCATGACCAAAGGGAAGATGTGCAGAGGCTCCCTGCCAAGCGCCTGTCTTCTTCCCGATCCTCCCTTCCGCGCTGATCCCCCAGATACAAAGTATTTGATTCATCTGCAGTTCCTTCTGGCCTCCACGCTGCAATCCTACAACTCTGTTCTGGGCCTATTTTCTGAGCTCTTGCTAACTCCTTCCAACAAAATGGCGCAGTCCCATTCACCTCTAGCTTTTCCGCAATGCAGCTCCACCCTTGGCAAAGTGTGGTCTCTTCTGGCTCTCCATACCATTTCCTTGGAGTCTTCCTGTTCTCTGCTGTCAATATTCAATGGGCAGGCCTTCTTACTCCCAACGTACTGTAAGGGGATGGACACCATTGGAAATGGACAACCTTTTCCAGGCATGGACTTGAAACAGTGGAAACTTTCAGAGGCCTAACAATTCTTTGCACCATTACACTCCTCTGATGCCAAAGAAGGGAAGAGCTTGTTTTCTGCACTGCATGACTGTCTGTAATTGCACTGTCTCTATGCTCTATCTCCTCCTCAGACCATGGAACAGTCACTGTCTTCACTGTGGCTTGAACCTCTCCCACTTGCTGCTTTTTCTCTAGAAGCAAGACCCGCTACTGTTGACTACATCAGTTATGAGTGTGGTCCAGGGCATTAATTGCGTCTTTGAATTCCCTGTCCAGCACCATGTAGTGGGAATATTGTTAGTCGTGTTGTGGTGGACCTGGTTGGGTGCAAGGGTTTGCGAGATGAAAGTCATACCTTACGAGCGGCTGCATATTGCCGATGTCTCGGGTGAACCAGATCCCGTCTGCAGTGAAGAAAACAACAGAGGATTACTTTGTCAATGGAGTAACTCCAGGAGGTCATTGAATTATGGTGGGATTAGGCAGGCTTCACATTTCCATTCGGCACTGCAGCGTATGCAGCGCAAACGCATACACTTTCATGTGAGCGCAGCGGAAATTGTTCTCATGCATTCACATGAAAATGTGCTTGTGAGCTGCCCTGCCACCTAACCAGTAGCGGCGGCCGGGAGGCGGAGTTCAGCGGCAGAGATCTCTGCCCCCTGGCCGCCACTGATCTCTTCCTCCCTGCCGCCGCTGGTTTAAAATAGGCGGCGGGAAAGCCAGCGGTGAAAACACTTCACTGCCGGCTTTCCCGCTCTGCTAATTCAAATGATCAGCTGATGCGACAGCATCAGCTGTTCATTTGAATTAGCAGAGCTGGAAAGCAGACTTCACCACCAACTATTTTAAACCAGTGGCGACAGGGAGGAATAAAGAAGATGACAGAAAGAAGGGGAAAGAATAAGAAAGAAGAGGAAAGAAGAAGAGAACTGCGGGACGGGATTCACCTGCAGATCACCTCGGAGAAGATCATCTTCCACAGCGTCTGTGCACTTGCGAGCAGATGGCACAGATTGATTTTCATTCATTGTGCGTGGCTGTCTGCATGCACATAAAGCAAGCATACAGCCACGCACAAAAAATGCAACATGTTGCGTTTGGCATGTGCATTAATTATGCGCAGCTGAATGCAAACGCAGCTGATCGCAGGTACACACAGACACTATGCGTTCCTATGTTAAACATAGGAGGGCATAGTGCCTGCATCTTGCTGTGCTCAGGAACGCTGCATTCACAGCGCACATCGTGTGCAAATGTGAACCCAGCCTTAAGGCCACGTCACACGTAACGATATCATTGCCGATATCGTTCAAAAGTCACGTGTTTTGTGATGCTTGAACGATGTCAAAACGACATCGTTGCATGTGACACTGCAAACGATGAACGATCTGTCGGCTGATCGTTCATCGTTTGATTTGAGGACAGGACCTCAAATCTATCGTTGGTCGACCGGTGGACACGCAGCATCGCTGCGTGTGACACCGGGAGACAACCAAAGCCAGCTCCCAGCGCCTCTTTGGTAGCGCTGGGAGCTGGTCTCCAAGGTAAACTGCGGGTATCTAGGCAGCGCGCGCTGCCTAGATACCCGATGTATACCTTGGTTACCAGCCTTCTCCGCTCACCGGCTGGTATCCAAGGTACACAGCGGGTAACTAGGGACCCTAGTTTACCATGGATACCAGCCTGCTCCCGCTTACCGCAGCCTGGCAGAGGGAGCAAGACATCGTGGAAACGATATTTAAATCATCTCCACGATGTCTCTGGTCCACTGATCGCTGGTGAGTCTGCCTGTGTGACAGCTCAAAAGCGATCTGAACGATTTTGATAGCTCATGCATGTGATCACTAACGAAATCGTTCATCAAATTTATGTGTGTTACGGCACCTTTAGGGCCATATACTCTTAAGGTACCGTCACACGCGGCAATTTTGCAAGCAATTTCACTGGCAATTTGCTGGTTGCAGTGAAATCATGGATACATGGTTCTGTTTTGTTGCCGTGTAGAAATGGAACCATGTATACATGATTTCACTGCAACCAGCAAATTGCCAGTGAAATTGCTGACAAAATTGCCGTGTGTGACGGTACCTTTACTCTCTCCTTTCATTTCCGGAGGAGACAAGGATAGAGGGAATGGCATAGCTCCAGTGAGAAGCTCTTTGCAATTGCTGCCAAACATTTCGCACAGGAGACAGGATCCCTGCCACCCACAAGTTGTTCTTTACCCCTGCCAGGAAGGGTCTAAGGCCCGGCTTGCTGTACACTCAATGGCTCAGTCTTCAGAATAGGGACCATTCTTCCAATTATGAGCCTCAGTAGATCCTCATGAATTTATTGTCCTTTGGCAGGATTTTCAACTACCTCAGTTGTTCTCCTGCTTCAGAGTTAACAACATCACCCACTAACTGCAGCCTTAGGTATTTAGCAGCTTGCATATCTGACCTCAACTCCATTCAAACCCTATCTGAATCCAAAATAGAATGGTCAGTCCTGCTCCCTAGTCGCTCGGCTCATCCCCTTGTGGGCTAGTCCCACACTTAATACTCTCTGCCCCTGTTACCCCTGTCATCCTGTTGCTAAGCAGATCTAATCTTATAAGCATTTTTGGGAGTCAGAATGAATATGAAACAGCATTTCAGGAATTATTAGATTTTTTTATGCTGTTCACCCTGTAGTAGAATTGATAAGACAGGTTTATTCTTCAGGTCAGTAAAATTACAGTGATGCCACATATGTATGTCATTTTTTAAAATGTTTTGACGTTTTACACAAATGCAATTTTATAAAAAAAATTGTTTTTAAATCACTTTATCACTTTTTTCAGAAAGTTGCAGTTTTTATTTTTGACTCACTGCGATGAGTGTGGACTTGTTCTTTGAGAGACGATGACGTTTTCAGCATTTTCATTTACATTCTACTTTTTAATTGTGTTTTGTTCCACTTTTAGTTTGGCAGTATAAGGTAAGAGCATTATTGTTTTAACATGTTTTTATTTATTTTATTTTTCAGTGTTCACTAAAGAAGTTAACTAGTGTGACAGTTTTATAGATCTGGCCATTATGCTTGTACTTTATTTATTTTTATAAAAAATTATGCATTTTTTGGTTTTTTTTTTCAGTTTATTTTGTGATTATTTATTTATTTTTTACCTTGTCCCAAGATGGTACCTCAACTTTCCCTGGTCTGATCACTGGTATAATAATCTACAATGCTTTTGCATTGCAGGGTATTAGACCAGTGATTCGCACACGGGCAAGAGGCGTGCTCAATGCAAGACTTACAAGTGTGGCGCCCCGCAACGAGTGCGTCACAAGAGGGTATTGCAGCCATAAACGCAGCCGCAATATTCTCTGACCCGGCAGTGATCTGGTTAACTTAGAAATCCAACCCTACATGCATCACCTAGAACAGAGGGCCAATCCTAGGTCCTGGTGGGCAGAGTGCTAGGGTAGTGTGTAGGAGAACACAACACATAGTCTAGACAGTAAGAGTCTGGAAGTCTAGAACAGAGCCTAGAACACAGAACTTGGAGAGGAGCGGGGGCTCCGCACCCCGTGCGGGCCCCTGGGCCGTCACCGGTCGGGTGTCAGCACCTGAGGCCTTAACTACTGGGATTGGGCATTATTCACACGGGTTCCCAAAAGACTCCCGTGCCCACAACTCACAGCCGGTTCACTGGTACCGAAGCTGGCAGCAGTTCACCTCTGCTACGCGAACCAGAAAGCGTGGAGGAGCAGCTTTACAGGAGCACCCCACCACCAGCCAACTTCCAGTCGTCTAACCAGCGGTGTACCCACTGAGGGATCCAAGGCTCCCCAAAACATCCAGGACGTATATCATGGATAGGGCATTGAAGCAGCCTCCCCGTACCCGACCTGGTATTCCTGGGCGACACTGGCAACCAATTGATTAGAATGGAGGAACACTGCGGATTTCTAAGGGACACCATCACTGCTGAGTCCACCCGGTCTACTACCCAACCACTGTATGCCATGTACTGCCTGCTGGTTACAGTAAAGACCCGTTGCAGAGACTTTCTGTGTCCGTGCTTCCTTATGAACTGTCCGTCCGCACTACAAGGTAACCGCAGCTGCCGCACAACATCTTGAGCAGCTCCAGCCTCCGGGGATCACCGCTCAGCCTGTGGGGAGCATAACATCTTGCTGCTATCCATCCCCCGGGGGATCCGCAGCGTCTGTAGTCCTTACCGAAACTACTCATAGGTGGCGCCACAAATAAATTAAAAACCCCTTTAATCTGTTCCACCAAGACGTCTTCACTTTTGATCTGCACTACACCGGGCCCCACTACCGGCAGGCGCGGTCCACCCGTGACAAGGAGGAAGGAAGCATCGCCTGTCTAAACCGGAGTCCCGGCCACGGTGAGTCACAAGCTACCGTAGCTGAGTGACCATGTAAAAATATGAAATAAAGTTGATACCCGCTGATGGTTTCGACAGCTCTGCTAGTGAGTCTTCATGATCATTGCACTGTACCTGCATTGAGGTTTGTGGGACACACACTTCCTGTAGCATCGTACATGTACAGGGGGGGCATGTCGTGAAGGGGTTAAGTGATATAATTAATTTCAATATTAAGTATTAGCCTGTTACTATTAATTTTGAGCAGAATAATTTTAACTCTATTGTTTCTGCCCACCCACAGCCATAGCCTCCCATATGGCCCTTCGGGTAAATGAATTGCCCATTGCTGTTTTATAAGATGAAGCAATCCAGTAATATATGAGTGACCTGTAGCCCATGAGCAGGCAGAGACTGTATCATGACAGTGTGTATCCCCTGCGTGACATAGGTAGAATGCAGACAACAGAATATGATGGGACTCTGAAATTAGGAAAATTGCTGTTGAAACTGTTCTCAAAGGGGATATTTACATTGGCAAATAAATCTGTATTTCTCCCCATTCCCCCGCAGGCTAGCTCCGGTCTTCTTGCAAAAACGGAAGACTCAGGAGGAGGAGGCGGTGTTGGCGTTTGTTCCACTGTGGAATGCATAAAGCAGGAAGTTCCGCCTACTTTTAGTGTGGGGGAGGCGGCACCAGCCTGCTATATGCATTCCACAATGGAACGCACATGGAAAGCCAGCTGGTAAGACGAAGCGTTGGGCGGGGTGGGAGTGGGAGCAGTAGGAAGTAGGAGGCTCTCCTCCTTGACACACAGGCCCTAAAGCGGCTTGTGCTGGCATGTGAAGCACGAGTTGTAATTGGTGAGTGCTGGGGGCGGCGGGTGGCGCGGGCCCCTGTATGTCTAGGTCCCATTGCAGCCGCGACCCCTGCGGCCCCAATTGTTACACCACTGCCCGTTGACTTATGTCCAAACCCTCAGCAAAACACGCTTCGGACATATGCACCGATGGGCCATTGACTTTAATGGTGCAGATGGAGTCAACTTGTGCTCTGTTGTGCAACATTTTCAGGCGCATACGTTTACTTCAGGGGGACATCCCCTCAAAAAATTTTCAACAATCAAAAAAAAAAATTCAAGTTTGACTTAAAATTAATTTATTTAAATGGTATAAAATATGAAAAAGGTTTTGATATTTTCCACTTTTAAACACTAGGGGGAGCATCTGCCGAAATTTGCAATGAAAATCTAGTGTAGTGCTAGGGTCTGCTCCTGCCCCTCTGAGCGCTTGCAAAAAGGATAAGGGAGGATCAAGTTTGGTACTCACAATACAAAGACATTTTGTTTGTGACTGCAGAGCGATACTGAGATGTGGACAGTGTCACTGAGGACGGCTGGCAGCACCCATTCTGTTAGTTGATAATGCTCGCTGTATCAGATACACAGGATTAGATATGCAGAGTGTATCATGTGCAGGGATAAGATACTCAAGTGCATCATTAACTAAAATTAAATACTCAGACCATACCACTCACTTGAACCAGATACACAGAGTGTACCATGTGCTGGGATTATATACGTAAACTATAACACTCGCTGGGATTATATAGAAATGCAGAATGTATTGCACAGGATTGGATTAGATGCATGAGTGTATCACACAGGATTGGATTAGATATATAGATTGTATCACACAGGATGGGATTACATGTGCGGAGTATATTACGTGTGGGATAAAATACAACGATTGTATCACACACTAGTGTGGCGCCCCAGGGTCCAGTTTCCACAATGCTAAAGCTTGGAAGCAAGGGAAGGCACCCACCTGAGGTAAAACACATGCACTCCAGGCCAGAAGGGGGAGCTCTAAATCCCGGGTTCAGGGCAGGTCCCCTATTATCTGGTCTGGGGGCGGGGTCAGGCAGTTCAGTTCCTGGGAGGACCCTAGAGACAGGAGTCGTGCTAGGCTTGTTGTAGGTGACTAACTAGCCTGTGCAGTGACCCACAATAAGGGTCTGAGAAGGTAGAGGAAAGGTGAGAGGAGCTGAGGTAGCTTGCCTCTGCATCTTGTGGCGTACGGACACCGGAGTCCAAGGTCACACGGGATTCCATACCCAACAACCAAAACCAGAAGGCGGGTAATTTCAAGTTGCCCATCCACCCAGAACAGGCGTGGAGACACAGAAGCCATAGTGTGGTGCCCTGTGCCAGGTAAGCTTACACAACCAACTAGTTCACTAAGAGATTTCCACATCTGGTACTCACCTACACCCAACACCTTCCACTCCAGACCTGTAGGGGGAGCTTCACTGGTTGCTGTTAAGCCAGATTCAATATAAATACAGGTGCTGGGGGTGGAGTTAGGCAGAGTGTGCAGTCGCTAGGAGAACTATGAAGGTCAGCTCAGAGCCTAGTGAGCAAAACTGGTTACCGGAGCCATGCTAGGCCCGAAACCAGCGCACTGCCAGAGCCAGTGTGAGGTCCAGAGAGTGAGGACAAAAGGCAGAGGCGAGGAACAGGGGAAGAGGATCCATCCTGGCTCACCCCAGGAGAACACCGGTCACTGGAGTCCGAGTCTTCTAGGGAAAGAGTTTAGCCCAGCAGAGAATTCCAGTAAACCATGGAGGCTTAGCTTCCTGAACACCCGCAACACTCACATTTGAGAGCCAGGAGCCACAGGAGAGATAGCGGTAGCCGAACGAGAGCCCTCAGTGCAGCAACACGGGTGTGAAAGAGCAGGAAAGGTCAGGCCTGGTTTCATTTACGTCAGACTCAAGACAAGGGAGCAGGACAAGGAGGCCTATACCTCATTCGTTGTGGAAGTCCCAAGGTGTTTCCTTCAAACCTGGATGTGTACCTTTAAAACCATCAGTAAAGGTACCAGAAAGACTTTCTTGTGTGAGTGTCCATTCCTTCAGCCTGTCCCCCACAGCAAAGTATGTGCTACCCTATTCAGTTAACCAACCCATATAGCCACGGGGGTCCCCCTCTTCCTGTAGAGAGCAGCAACATCTTGCTGCTGCCCATCACCCTGGAGGTCTCAGCAGCGCCAGTGCCATCACCAGACCTACAGGTGGCATCACGACTTTCATTAACTGTAAATACCCCCCTTTTTGTTGTCACCCAAGGGCATAGGCTCAGGCACAGACCACCCGTGACATCCCTGCACCCGACCGCCGGAGACCTGAGTACCCCAGACCCTTGTGGGCCAGACAATAGCGAGCTCGGGAGAGTAGACAAAAGAGATCTCAAGCCGCCTGTCATACGGCCAAGACACGGAGTGAGGAGGCCCAAGCATAGCTCTAAGCAGCCAAGGCTCACAAACACAGTAGTACAGCAGGGAGGCCTCAGCCCTTGCCAGGTGTGGACAGCCTAACTTGCTACCCAGCTCCGGACCCCTAACACCACTTGAACTGTACCCTGGATGAACCTGTTCAATCTCAGTAAAGGTAAAGAAACTGTTACCCTTGTGTCTGTCAGTTCCTTGCACACTGAACCTGCACTCCCCACGAACCTTCCCTTCCACAGACCGCTCATCCTGCGCCTGCAGAGCCGCACACTGGATTTCCTGGCCGCAGTAGAAACTGCCTGAGAGGCTGAGTGCAGCGTACAAACACTTCACTTACACACCTGCCCTGGAGAACCAAGCTCTACCCATGGAGGGCACAACATCCTGGCTGCCAACCCTCATCATCCCCAGAGGCCTGGATGGCAGCGGTGGCCCACACTGGCCACAAACCACGGGTGGCATCACAAACTTTAACCCCTTTCCTTAGTTTTATCTTCCCCTTTTTATTGCCGCTCCTGGGACCACGGAGCTGGTTCATGTCACCGTGACAAACCCTCAGTCCTTGAAGACGACAGGGCCCGGTTCCCAGTACCCCAGTCCCCGGGGTGCGCCACTAGGATTAGTGCAATACAAGGATGCCTACCTCCTCTCACCGCCTGTGCCCTGGACCTCTGCTGCTGGCACATGTTTGCCGCAGAACACTGTGTGAGGGATGACAGTCGGATATTGCAGGTCGGACCACACTGTGGTCTAATAAGTAGGGGACCCATTTTTACTTCAAAACCAGGCAGAATTGTGCATTTTAATAAGCTGTTGGACTGCAAAGGGCCCATATATTGTTCTTGTACAGTGGCCCTTTTCCGTCTTTGTCCACCAGTGCTCTGGACGACGACACATTGGTACCTGGCTCTTCCCACAGCCCAGGTCACAACTGAGGCAGCCACAGTGTAGGAGATGCGGTCAGACACTGACCTCAGACTTTTCTGCCCAGCTGCTGCCGTATTTCTGTTGTGTAAGTATCAAGATGAGACAGCAGCAAAAAAATGGCAGGAAAACATACATAAATGTAAAAATATAACATTTAATTTTGTATTAAAAATAATTAGATTTTATATGCTGTACATATATAAAAATCTTGACACCTTCCCTTTAAATATAGTAGTAGGTTCAAGTCCTTTGCCAACTTGTTGAGTCAACAATAAACTTATTACACAGACCTTCCTGTGACCAGGAGTTACAGATTAACCCAGTCATCAAGCCTAGAGAAAGTGCTGTCCAGTCTGGAAGATCAGCGGAGGATCTCCTGCTCCTTTTCTTTTTTGATACCTGGTTCAGATCTACTCATGGTTTGTTTTCTTTCTGCTCAACAATTCCTGACCTAATCATTATCCAGGAATCATGGTAAGGCTGCCTTCACACTTGCAGATGGATCTGCAGCGTTTTGCAGATGCATCTGCAAGTGTGAGCATGCTGACCGCGGCCCCTATGTTTATAATAGGGCGCACGCGGTGTGAAAGCTCTCATTCACTCCTATATGTGTACTGTCAGCAGGCGTATGCCTGCTTACAGATCACACTCTCCCGCCCGCAGCATGGACGCTACATCTCGCGTCCACAGTGCGGACGGGAGTGTGTGATCTGTCAGCAGGCATACGCCTGCTGACAGTACACATATAGGAGTGAATGAGAGCTTTCACACCGCGTGCGCCCTATTATAAACATAGGGGCCGCGGTCAGCATGCTCACACTTGCAGATGCATCTGCAAAACGCTGCAGATCCATCTGCAAGTGTGAAGCCAGCCTAAGAGCTTACAAATATTTAACCTAGAGGTTGTACATAGACATGTTAAGGTTCATTTACACGATTAGATTATCATAGCTGAGTATCCTGAGAACAGGATAGGACTGTGCTGCTCCTGCTGAGAACAATGGCAGCTTATGTGCATAGAAGGGGTACTTCACACACTACAACATCGTTAGCGATGTCACTGAAACGTCACAGGTTTTGTGACGTAACAGCGACCTCTCCAGCGATGTTGTAGTGTGTGACACGTAGCAGCAATCAGGCCCCTGCTGTGAGATCGCTGATCGCTTCAAGTCGTTCAGGGCCATTTTTCGGTCCTTGGTCTTCCGCTGGTAAGCACGCATCGCTGCGTGTGACAGCGAGAGACCAACGATCAGCGATCTAACCAGGCTGGTAACCATGGTAAACAACTGGTATCTAGGCAGCTTGCAGGGCCTAGTTTCCCGCTGTATACCTTGGTTACCAGCCTTCTCCACTTCCAGGATGGTATCCAAGGTACACAGCGGGTATCTAAGCACATCGCTGTCCCTAGTTACCTGCTGTGTACCTTGGATACCAGCCTGCAAGCGGGGAAGGCTGGTAACCAAGGTAAACATGGGGTAACTAGGGGCTGCATGCTGCCTAGATACCCGTTGTTTATCATGGTTACCAGCCTGCTCCCGCTTACCACAGCCTGTCAGAAGACAGGAGTGGGAGCTCGACATCGTGGAAAGGATAGTTTATATTCTTTCCACGATGTTGCTGGTCCACTGGTCGCTGGTGAGTCTGCCTGTTTGACAGCTCACCAGC